>JANHGN010018872.1:0-28954 GCA_024605025.1 Megaceryle maxima | reverse complement strand
AGAAATCTAAGGAGAGAAATCTAAGGAGAGTTGACATCTTCTCCAGGTCTGAACAACTTAAACAAGAACTGATACAAACTTGGTACGAAATGATAGCTGAGTTTTCCTTTTTTTAATAAAACTTTTGGTTGGTTGGTTGGTATTTTTTTTCAGTTTGCCTGAGACAAGGCAAAGCCTTTGCTGCCTGGCTCTGCCACAGATCAGGGTGCTGCAAGAGCAGCCAGAAGTGCAAAGTGTTGAGCTGTATTCATTTCAGGAACTCAACCTGAAGTAAAGACAGGACAGACTCTTCTACTTTAGGGAAATACATCCACCTGGAAAGGCATCCCAGTCTCAGGTCTGGGATTGATGGTCAGGCACCCAATAAGAAACTAAAGGAACCACTAACACATTCATTATTTTCTGCTTTCCCTATTCAGGCACCTCCACCCATACAACGAGCAGACTGCGGGGAGAGGATCTTCCTAAACTACTTCTAATTTGGCCGTAATTGAGTGGAAAATGGAGCAAGAGATTCTGAGAGGATGAGATGCTTAAATGCATTTCCAGCTGAACGATGCCTAAGGAGAGGCCAGCATCTTTGCCTTCTGATTTTCTGTTAAAGACTGGGACCACCGGAATCATCTTTTCCTGTTTACAGTAAAATGCCTTTGGATGCTCTAAACTAGCAAATAAAATTGGTAAAGGAATAAAAAGGTTATCTTCACGCAAGAGGTTTTTTTGTTCATTCTTTCATGCTTTTTAGATGCTATGAAGTTGTCAACTCACTCTCACATATTTCATTACAACGCTTATTAATTCCAATGGTGTGTTCTGGTTTTCCTAGTTATATAAATAAATACATAACCACTTAACTTCCATGAAATGCTGAGACTATGGGGAAACATTTATAATAAAGTTAGAAGTGCCAGAAGGGATAGGGCAGAGGTTTTCAAAACAAACAGTTTCAAAGTTAATTCGTGTATGAAAGTTAATTCTCTTGGCAGTTCCTTTTGCTATAAAACATGTTGTTCATTATTCTTTAATATGTTTTCTTATGTTTTGGCTTATTAATTCCTTAAATCACTGCTGAGATCTCTAAGAACTGGGTGTAAAACAGAGAATATCCTCTAAATCCAGGGAAACTGGACTAAGGAAATAAATCTATAATGTTTAGAAGTCTTGCGTAACAGCAAAGAAACAATACGAAATAATTCCTCTGTAGATGCCACAAAAAGCTTTTTGAGGTCATGTAGTGGGAGAGATCATCTTATTACAGTTGTTTGTAGTGTTTGCGTCTAGGTTTTCACTTAAGTCCCTCCTTCCACTTTACACTTGATGGGACTCCATCCTAATAGTAAGCTTTGGTTATATTACTGAATGTGACCAAGACATGGCCTGATCCTTCAGACTGAAAGGCTTATATTCTGAAAAAAACCCACCCTGAAAGTTGCACAGTGGCTTTGAAACTCCCTCTAAGATTCAAAGATTTTGTTCTTGCTTTTGTTCCCGGCTTTTAACTCTTTCTAACACTCTATACTGAGGATACTGAAGTACATACACGGTTCAGTCCCTCATTACTCCAGTGAGAAACAGTTGCCACAGAATCACAGAATGGCAGGGGTTGGAAGGGACCTCTAAAGATCATTGAGTCCAACCCCCCTGACAGAGCAGGAGCGCCCAGAGTAGATCACACAGGAACAGATCCAGGCAGCTTTTGAAAGTCTCCAGAGATGAGAGTCCACCACCTCTCTCGGCAGCCTGTTCCAGTGCTCTGTTACCCTCACAGTGAGGAAGTATTTCCTCATGTTGAGGTTGAACCTCCTGTTTTCCAGTTTTGGGCCATTTCCCCTAGTCATAGACACCACTGAGAAGAGCCTGGCCTCATCTTCCTGACACACACCCTTTAGATATTTATAAGCATTGATAAGTTTCCCCCTCAGCTTCCTCTTCTCCGAGCTAAACAGACCCAGCTCGCTCAGCCTTTCCTCATCTGGTAGGTGCTTCAGGCCCTTAATCATCTCAGTAGCCCTTTGCTATATCCTCTCCAGTAGTTCCTTATCCTTGAACCGGAGATCCCAGAACTGGACACAGTACTCCAGCTGAGGCCTCATCAGCAGCCAGTAGAGGGGGAGGAGAACCTCTCTTGATCTTCTGACTATGCTCTTCAACCAGACCTAGACCACCTTCCAGACCCTTTAGATGTTGCCATATGCTGCAGTACCCAGGGTTTCAGTGTCCCTTTAACAAAGCATTGGAAGCAATTTAAGAAGCTAATGGAAAACCAAAGCAGTATCCAGGTCCCAATATAGCAAAAGGATTAACCACCTGCTTAATGTTAATTAACCTCAGGGGGACTATGTGTGTACTCAAGAGTTTGTTATGTGCTTCAGCACTTTTGCAGTATCATGGTGTGAAGCTGGCAGTGGATTCCTTCCCGTGGTCTGCCACCAGACCAGGAGCTACGAGACCGTGTGGTGGTCAGGCCACAGTGTTGGTTTGTATATGAGCTTTTGAGTGAGTTTTGTCTACAGAACATCTACTCCAGCTTTAGCCACTGGATATGGGTTGCCAGCAGAGCTCCTGTTATCCCTAACCCATCTAAGGGATCATAAGTGGTGTGAACACCTCCCTCCCTCATGCAAGCTCTGCAACTTTGCCAGCCTGGAGACAACAATCACAGAATGGTAGGGGTTGGAAGGGACCCCTGGAGATCATCTAGACCCCTATGCTAAAGCAGATTGACCTAGAGGTTGCTCTACGTGATGGGGTTTTTTCGGTACAAACCACTTTCCAAAACTGCTGAGAAAGAGCAAGTGAGGATAGGAGAGGTACAAAGAGGATAGATGGATGGCCGAACCACTAAGATAGGACAGAGACAGCACAGCCAGCATGTAGACAGGACTTTCCACCCAAAAACTGGTTGGCTTACCAAAGTGCCAGATAGGCAGGAAAAGAGGAGAGCAAAAAAAATTACAGTCACGATTCCTGGAAAAATGTAAGAACAAATCATATAGCAAGTGCTAAGTATCAAAATGATAATTAAGTGATATATATAACCAGAGAATGCTGCCAAGAGCAACTTGCATGGACCAATCTAATTTAATTCCATGACAAGATAACCAACGTAGTGGACAAGGAGAAAGACACACGTGTGATATATCTTGAGTACAACTCTGGCCAGTGTCCCACCCCGTATCTTCACAAGCAGCTGAAGGAAAAATGGTCTAGATGAAGTCACAGTAAAATTAAGCACTGACACACTGATCCCTTGAGCACACCTAGAAATATTGCACCTCTGGAACATGAAACCACACTCACCCTTGAAAACCTGGCATTTAATGTCCAGGGCATAGTAAGGTTAATAAAGGCAACGTTAAAAATTTCCTGGCTCGTGGTATTTTTAATTCAAGCTGCTTGAATTCCCTGACCTCTATGCTTCCCTCTGTAGAGCAGGTTTTGTTCTTTTTCTCTACAAAGAGATGGCTTTGGGAAGAGAGGTTGAACACAGTAGAAAATGCATGTTGCACACAACAAAATCATAAGAAATCAGGGTTTCATTCCTAGTGCTCAGCCCAGAGAAGCTCCTACAAGGAAACACCTGAAACATTTGGTTTTACACAGATTTTTGGGAGCAGAACCAGGATATGAAATGCAGAAGCTGCTGAGGGAGATCATAACTCATAAATGCAGAGCAGGGCCATGGCTGACACCTCCACTTGCCATTCCTCAGTGCTCTTCAGTGGCTGTGGGAGGACATTGTCAACCCCCAAAACTGCTATACACTAAGTTTGTTTTTTTTTTCCCAAGAAATCCTAGACACTCAGCAACACCACCAAAAGCAGAGTTTGAACCAGAGTTGTCTGACACCCAGGGCAAACCAAATTCCCCCCAAAGTGCCTCTGGAATTCCACCCCAAACTACTGAAAACAGAACCTGTGGATGTCTCTAACTAGGCTGGTCAGCAAGGTCAACTGTGCTGCAACCCAAGGAGGGGTTGTAAGTCCATCCATTGTTGCATCAGCCCAAGGTCAAAGGAAGCACCTTCAAGTAATTATTCTTACCCAGGCTGTGGAGCATATTTGGATCAAACACGGAAGAAAGGCAGCCAAGATGGACATACATGTATTAGGACAGAGGACATCTTCTCAGCAGTACCACTCTTCAATAAAATAAACCCCAAACAAATAAAACCTGAGTCTGCTTTCCTTTGCTCTTTTTCAAGCAATTGAAAGACATAAAAAATGATGTCCCCAGAGGTTCTTTCTTTTCCCCTCAGAATGACCACCTGCTGTGACAAGCCTCCAGATCCCTGGGTGAGCTGGGACTGATGAAACGTACTTGTTCTTTGTCTGTGACTTCCATCCCAATTTATTGCCAAAAAGCTTTTAAACCACCCATCACCTTTATTGTTTCAGGGTCTCAGGGCTTCCCGTTGGATGTCTGAACATTATCACTGGACCACACGGTACCATTGGGCAGCAACTATCTGCAGTGATACCAGTACTTGTTTTTATTTATTAGATATAAAAAGAAGTTTAGAGCACACGCAGAACATGTCCATCAAGGTCTGCCCCCGCTGCGAGCAGGCATACATACGCCATCAGGAAGGCCATGTTCTTTTCTTCCAGCCATATCATGCTCTAATAGAACAAGAAGTTTTTCCTCAGCAAGCCAGTCATCTGTCTTTCAGAAGCAGGAGGCAGATGATAAGTGTTGCATTACCCTCTCCTGACACTTAATTAATGACAATACTTGGAGATACTACAACAAAAGACATCCAGAAGTCTCCCATGGCGAAGGTGCATGAGGAGCTATGCAGGTTCAGATGAACATCTCTGAGTGAGACACCCAGAGAAAGTTCCTCCAAGTTGCCCTTGGTCAGTGCAATCAGGATCAACTCAGTATTTGAGATGTCAACCAGGGTTAACTTTACGAGCAAGCCAAAATCAGTTACAGACTTACTAGGCTGCAGGCACGTCACCTCAGATGGCATTGTGATGGACATGTCTCCAAATACCTGAGATGATGTGTGCATGAAGGGAGAGGAAGTCAGCACTGAACTCCAAGACCTAAGCCAACATGTTAACAGTCTCCAGCCAGGCAGCCGACAGACCACGGCTGTCTCGAGAAAGCTGATGTTTCTACATCAGCTGCTTTTTGCAACCCACTGAGGGTGGCTTCAGCATCACATCAGCAACTGCCAAACAGTGGACAAGCTGGGCACAAGGAGAAATCTTTTTAAGTATTTAGAGATTGCAAGTATCATGAATTATTCTGTGCATTTGCATTAAAAATAGTGGTCCTTTCATACAGCACAAAAAGTATTCACTTTTTTTAAACCTACACTACAATGCACTGAGATTCATCATTTGTCTAGTCCACTTTTCAATTCTCTTTTCTTATCATTTTTTCATTGTGCCCAAGTATCCCATTCATCCTTTCCTTTATGCCTTTAATTTTGCCTTGTAGAATAGCCTAAAAATCACTATTTACAACTGAACAGCCAACTCATGCTCACTTCAATACATTCTCCCTTTTCAAAGAAAAAAAAAAATCATAATTACACCCAAACTCATAAGAAAATAGAAAACCAAAAGAAACCTCTATGCTTCTTTTATATTTCCATCCAGGGGAAACAGCTATTTGCAAAACAACAAAATGTTTCCTGAAGAACATTTGCAATGCTCAGAACCTGAAAACCAAGTCAAGTTGCATGTCAATGAACAGCCCAGTCGAAATCAAAGGCAGTTGAAGAGAGGGGTGATATTCTTCCCCGGTGCAAAGCAACAACACGACCCTTTGCAACATTACAAGGTCCCCATTCATGACATTTCTGCAGACATCTGAATTTCCAGTTGTGTCTATACCGTAGCCATTGCAGCCTCACACTGCAGTGCAAGCTGGACCCAGGACCAAAATTAAATGCAAGGATATGTTCTAGCTGAGAAAGCTTGCTGAAACCCAGACTAGATTAACCTAGATCCAGTCCTACAGCAGTTGCCCATCTGGATCAGGATCTGGCACACATCTGGGCAGCTGTGGATGTGGTCCAATATGGTCTTCTTATCTGCCCACACCCACATGGGCTGGCCTCTCAAACAGCTGCTCAAAAGTGGGCAGGATAAGACCTTCTTTCCACCTCCACGCACAATCCAGCCCCATGTTAACAGGGACAACCACTAAGCTACCCAATGTTGTTCTGGCAAAGGATGCCTCCTACAAAGTTCCTGTGTCAGAAGGGGACAGACCAGAATCAACACCTTCAACACACAAAAGCAGGGGTTTATAAGCATTAGCTGTGCTCCATGTTAAGACAGTTACATTAGGAATTTGCTTTCATGCTTTGACTTGCATATTTGGGACCATTTCAGATGCACAGGCTGATACCTGGATGCAACTTTAGCATTTCTAGAGTTCTTTGAGGCAAGGGCAAAACAGGTGAGGAAAGCACATCTGGTCTTTGCTTAAAAACATGCCGTGGAAAAAGAATCCACACCCATTTGTAAGCTGCTGTTTAGGTTTTAACATTTTGACCTTGTTGGCACATCCAAGTACATTTCCCACATTCAAGAAGCCTCCACAGCAGTTAAGTTACCCCCTGGGGAAGCACAGCCTGCTGCCCCTTGCACATCTCCACATCTCCTCCCGTCATCAGTGCTCCCGCAGCCAGCCAGAGAACAACCATTTAGATAAACTTCTTGAAGAGATGCTGGGGACATGAGAAAAGACAAGAGCAGGTCTACAGAATATCCTTCACTTCTTCTTCTAGTGTCCCAAAACACCTTCAAACTCCTCATTAGCGCTGCTCCTCCACATTGCAGCCTTCGCTTCCACTATTGGCCTTTCCTTTTGCTTTATTAAACTGCCTTTATCTTGACCCACAGGGTTTTTTTTCCATTTTATTCCCACCTCCCCTCCATCCTGCTATGAAGGGGAGTGAGAGCACGGTTTGGTGGGCACCCGGGGTCCAGCCAAGGTCAACCCACCACAGCACGGTAAAGACGTGGTGCCTCATCATCCAAATAAAATCCAACAAAAGGTTGGGTTTCACCTTTGAAAATCACTATCAGAAATGAGCTGTGGAGAGTGTGATATTTATACACTGGCCGCACTGAACTTGAGCAAGTAAAACTTCAGTCCCCAGGGAGTCAAGCAGAATAAATTACAGCAAGGGATCAATACTTCACCGAGAGGTTGATAGCCTTGTCTTGAAGGGCCTCCAAATGGATTCCTGCTCCCAAATCCACTCCCGTCAATGGATCCATAAGACATTTTCTAGATAGCAATGGATGCAGGATGATACTTCAAACCTAAGAAAACAGAGAAAAAGACAGACACACCACTGTTAAAAGCCAGCTAAACCCCAGCATTTAAGAAAAAAGGGTGACAAAAAAAAAAAAGGCAAATAAAAAAATACAAGACTATCTCCAAACTTCAGGTTGTTCACCTGTAAAAAATAAAAAGCATTAAAATCAAGGTCTCTGGGACTACAGCTGATCTTAGGGGCAAACAAGTCATTTGACCTCTCTCTGCATTATTTTCTCCAGTGATAAAGGGCAACCATTTATCTGTTTCAGCCATGACCAGACTTTTAATTCTTTGCTGTTCACAAAGTGCTTTGAGATCTTAGGCTGGTAAGCAAAGACTAGGCACTCCATCAAAAAAAGGTAATGCTGTCTTCTGGTACATTACCACTATGCAGCTGGCTAGGAGTCTATCCATCATACTACAGCCTTGATGAGCTCTCAAAAGAGACAGTTTACTGCTATATTATAAGCTCCTGGGCCTCTAGTATAAATATTGGAGTCAGAGTTGATTTTTTGCCTTTGCTGGTTTTAAAAGAAGAAAGCAAAACAAAACAAAACAAAACAAACTGCAAGGCCTAAGGTAGCAGCAGCAGAATGAAATCAATGCAGCACTGTCAGAGAAAGACTACTTCTTACCCCTTCCCATCTCCCCAGTGTCTCACCATGAGCCCCAGATACCCTCCAGCATACCCGAGGGGTCCCAAGACTTTGATATTAAAATTAGTTCAACCCTAAGGCATGGAGAAGATGATAGCAAAGGAAGAGGAGAGATAAAGATGCTGCATCAGCTGGGGTGTGATACAGGACCAAATCCAGCTGCTGCTTCCTCCTTACACCAAAACAATGAAAAAATGCTCCACAGACAAAATCCAGAGGCTGAGGACAGAGGCTTATTCCCTGAAAAAGGTAGAAGACATCACTGTCTACTGGGTAGCTCTTCATCAAGCAGTGATGCTGCAGTATAGCAGAAAGGGAGAGTCCAGTGGAGAGCACATGCTGGTATGAAATGACTGGGAAGACCACCTGTCCTCCATATAGGGACTTGCTCTGTCCTTAATTAACCTGATCTAGTGGAAGGTGTCCCTGTCCATGGCAGGGGCGTTGGAACTAGATGATCTTTATGGTCCCTTCCAACCAACCTGTTCTATGATTCTATTGTATGATTCCATTATAAATGTCACTTATTAACTGGACAGCCAAAAAACCTGGGCCAACAAACCACCTTCTCCAATAAGCATCACAGGATTGTTTCAGTGCAATGGCAGCATCATAGAATCCTAGAATGGTTTGAGTTGAAAGGGACCTTTAAAGATCATCTAGTCCAATCCCCCTGCTGTGAACAGGGACATCTGCAACTAAAGCAGACTGTTTCATAGCCCCATCCAACCTAGCCTGCAATGATTCCAGCATCCAGCTCTCTTTGTAAAAAATTTCTTCCTTCTGTCTAGTCTGAATCTCATCTCTTTTAGTTTAAAACCATCACTCCTTGTCCTGTCTATGATGTCTTGATGGAGGTTCTTCTTCACACCCACTAAACACTACAAAGAATAGAAGAAGAGTCCCTTGGAAAGTCTACAACGGACACGAAACAAATCTTGTCTCTCCCAGGTCTCAGGTTAGCCCACAGCTACCCCAGTAACACAAAATCTATTGCAAAGTGCAATCTGGATCCAGCAAAACACTTACATGGGAAAATAAGGGCATATGTAAGACAGTTACAAGAGACTTTTTGGGCAGCGATAAGGAATTCTTTTCCTTTCCTTATCTCCCAGCATGGCTACAGATTAAGACCATTGTAAGCAGGGAAGTGGGACAACCAAACAGCTTGAAAACAGCCTCTGCAGAGGTTGATCCTGACCCAACCTTTCTTTTTAGAGATAAACAAGCGGATGCATTTGCTGCCATGACTTCCCAAAGGCCACACACAACAACCATGGAGTGCAAGTCTACACCGTGTTGTAAAATGACTTGATTACAACTGGGCAAGCATTTCTTTGGCAAACAGTGAATGCATCTATTTTTTCCCCAACAGAGTGGTGTGAAAGGGGGAGAGAAGTAAGGCTTTTCAAACACTCCAAATGTTTCATGTTGATTTATCATCTTCAAAGCATGCTTCCATTTTAAAACTTTTTCCCCTCTGGGAGGGGCAGGGGGGAAGGAAAGGACTGAAAATGAAATATTTTGGTTTAGTTTAACCAATACTTTTAGGAGCAACCACCTCCCACTCCATCCTACTGAGCCACTGAAATTTCCCTTATTCACACAGCTCTAGAACCATACTCTTACCCATGGTAATATATTTACAGGAAAATGTAACAGCAGATCTAAGTGCCTTTAATTCAATTGGCAATAAAAGCATTTCCCTCCCCATCCCCACAGCACCTCGCAAGTAGTCTTTTGTCTACTGCTCCTCAGGGAGACTTGTCCAATTTACTGTGAATGCAATTTGTACAAAACTGGCACGAGCATTGCCTAACATACTACATACAGAAAAAATAAAATTAAAAAAAAATTCACAGCTATATCCCCAAGATTTCAAATAGAAATAAAGGAACCACCACATCATCCTGCCAGAGGCGAGGTTTTGTATTTTAATGACAGAGAACAACTTCTTGCTTTATATATCCCGTAGAAGTCAATCAGGCAGTGAATATACCAATGAGATGTAGGATCTCAAGGAAAGGGTTGGTCCATGTTTCTTGGGTTACAAAAGACACTGTCAGGCAAAATCAAGCAGGCAAAATAAAAGAGTTCCCCTATACACATCACTCTACATTTAGAGGGACATTCAGATTGCCAGTATTTATGGTAAGATTAAAGGTAAGGTTTCAGCGTGGAAGAAATAGGTTAGAGAGAACATCTAACTTGTCTGAAGTGGGGTTTGACTGAGAAAGACATGAGTATACTGGAAGGAAATGGAAAAGGAGGACAGGCATAGATATACTGGAGCAAATCCAACAAAGGGCCAAGAAGATGATTGAAGAAAGGGAGAATCTGGTATATGAGGATGGGCTGAGGGTGCTGGACTGTTCATCCTGGAGATGAGAAGGCTTTGGTGTGGGGTATTATTTTGTGTAAATATCTGATGAGATTAAACCTGATGGAGTCAGATTCTTCTTAGTTGTGCTCGGTGACAGGACAAGCGGCAAGGGGACCAATTGAAATATGGGAGATACCACTTGAAAAAGAAAAAAGCTGTTTGGTTTGGGTTTTGTTTTTATTTGGTTTTATGGTGTGGGTGGTCAAACATCAGCACAGGATGTGGGGAGAGGCTGATGGATTCAAACCCTGAGTGCACATAGTCTTGAGCAATGTTTTCTAGGTGACCCTGCTCTGAGGAAGGGGGTTGGACAAGGTGACCTCCAGAGGTTCCTTCCCACCTAGGTGGTTCTGGAATTGTGCGATTTTCCTCCGGTGATGCCTAAAGCAGTTTGAGAGCTGCTCATGGCCATCTTGGCAGACTGGAGGACCCTTGCTGTGCCTATTTACTAAATGGGTGGAGAAAGGAAGAGTAAGAAAGTTGCAAACCCAACAACTTTGTTTCCTGCAAAAACACCCCAATAAAGCTACTGAAAGTATCCGATGGTATAAAAACCAGATTAACAGCCACCAGGCATCTAGCCAACATGGAACTAACATTAACTTCTTTATGCAACAAGTTAGCAGGTGGTGGAGTTAGCAGAAAACCAGCAGATACTACAACTTTATAGTATAAGGGTTTCCTTGCGCAGCAGAAGAAATAGATGGGAGGTACAGGTGATTTTCTTTTCTTTTTTTTTTTTTTTTTTAATTAGAAAAATACTCCCAGTGGGTTTCTCATGATGAAAGAAAAAACTGTGTGGGGTCCACCAAGATCTGCTCTCTCCCTTTGTATTGTGAGCAGTGAGCTGGGTGATGGAATGGGGATTAGCCTCATTAAACGCCCACTCCACACCAAAGAGGGAGGTTAGATGGCACCTTCAACATTCAGAACAATCCTAACAAACCAGAACTGATGTTTGACAAAGCAAATAAGACGCTATGCAAGTCAGGTCAGCCTGAATTTCGAAGAAGGAAAGAAGTGTACAAACAAATGAAGGGGAAAAACTGGTCAGCGCTGTACACAAGGACAGAGGGACACTACAGGCCTGCAAGCAGAACACTAAACCACAATGACATTTCCTGAAGAAGTGGCAGACATCATCATGGGATGTATAAATAGGACTGCAATCTTCTGGACAGGTGAAGTAAACCTTTAGCTTGATCCCACACTGCAGAGACCTCCACAGTAGGCAACAGGCTCCAGCAAAGATTTAGCCAGAGACTGAATAGAGTCCAGAGGGAACTCAGAGAATGACAACAGGTCAAGAAATCCTGACCTGCTAGGAAAGATTGAGTAAATGGGATTGGTTTGCCTATAGAAGGGAAGACTGGTGGGAAAACTTGAGCCTTCAAATCTGTGCAAAACTGCTGAAAAAAAGACGGGGGGAAACACGCTCTTCTTTCATGTTGGACAAGACAAGGGTATAGTTCTAAAACAAAACTGGGAAGATGAGGTGAGACACTGAGAGTGCCTATCAGGAAGGGCAGAGCACCTCTGGGAACAGGCAACACATGGAAAGTCTTCTTGGAACTGGAGGTGGTAAGACTAGCCAGCACTAGTAAGGGCCCATATTGGGTCCAGTCCTGTTTAACATGTTCACTAATGATCCAGATGATGGGGCAGAGTATCCTCAGCAAATTTGCTGATGACACCAAACTCGGAGGAGTGGCTGATAGGCCAGAGGGTTGTGATGTCATCCACAGGAACCTGGACAGGCTGGAGAAATGGGCCAAAATCACAGAACAGTTGAGGATACCATCTAGGACACCCACTCCCTGCTCAAAGCAGGATCAGCTAGAGCAGGTTGCTCAGGATTGTGTGAAGTTGGGTGTTAAATATCTCCAAGGATGGAGACTACCCAATTTTTCTTGGAGACCTCTGGCATTTGACATCCATAAACTTGAGTTCCTCCTTAGTATCTAACCAGCCATGTCATCGAAGTGCAGGTGGTGGCCGTTTATGGGATGAAAGAAAGAGGTCACCTAGGCAATGTGATCTATTGCAAAAGTGGTTGCAGATAAAGAACTTCTAGACTCACAAGGAACTTCCAGTCTTGCATGTAAATGCATCCCAGCTGAGTATTCACTCTTTTCAGGACAGGTCCATCACAATATAGGGAGGACCTCCAGATCCCTCAGTAAAGAGCATTAGAAACTTGCCAGTGGTTTCAGTGGGACCCTCTGGCACACTAAAAGACAGCTGAAGCTGAGACCAGGCTGAATCCCTTGCTCTGAGTTTCACAGTGAGCTCTTGGTGCTGCTGGGCTCCAAAACAGGATTTGTCCTGCCTGGGGAATGTCCCGGTACCATAAAGCAGACTGTTTCTGTTTAGTGTTCAGCCCTAGAGAAATGAAATCACAGACAGTTTGGATAATAATTACCTGCCATTAGTGAACGAAGAGGGTGGTGAGAGCAATGGCACTCTTGTACTCTATTCCCAGCTCTACCATCACCTTGCTGATGGAGAAGTGCCTTCAGTGGGCACACCTCCCTTTCTGGGTGACCAACTAGAGATACATACTTCTGAGGTTTTTGACCCAGATAAAATCCTTGTACCAACCAGTCTGACCCTCTACATAGAGAGCAGATCATTTCACACAAATCATCTTTATGCATCAACCTCTCCAGCCTCTGGTCAGACAAGGTCACCTCTTTCCAGAAGAGACTTTCTGAGGCTCCAGTTAATGAAGCAGCAGCCACAGCTACTCCATTAGGACAGCTGCATCTTCTCACCTCTTGAACTTTGCCAGTTGATCTCTCTTTTGCCTCTTAACCTTCCCTCAGATGAACTAAACAGATTGACCTCCTTTCATTTCTCACTAGGAGATCTGTTTACCAGCAGACACAAATCACAAGAAAAAGGGAGAATGCTCAGCCTTTTCTCACTTTCACAGAACCACAGAACAATAAGGATTGGAGGGGACCTCTGGAGATCATCTCATCCAACCCCCCTGCTAAAGTATGTTTGCCCAGGAGCACATCCAGATGGGTTTTTGAATCTCTCCAGAGAAAGAGACTCCACAAACTCTCTGGGCAGCCTGAGCTAGGCTCTTGATACTCTCAAAGGAACCTTCTGGGTTCCAGTTTGTGCCTGTGGCCCCTTGTCCTTTCACTGGGCACCACTGACAATAGTCTACGCATCCTCTTGACACCCAGCCTTTTGGTATTGAAGAGCACTGAGATGATCCCCTCTCAGTCTGCTCTTCTCCAGGCAAATCAGCCCCAGGGCTCTCAGCCCTTCCTCAGCAGAGAGATGCTCCAGTCCCTTCAGCATCTTCAGAGCCTCCACTGGACTCTCTCCAGTAGTTCCTGGTCTCTCTCGAACTGGGGAGCCCAGAACTGGACACGATACTCCACATGTGGTCTCACTGGGGCAGAGTAGAGGGGAAAGAGAACCTTCCTCGACCTGCTGAACACACTCTTCTTTATGCACAGGATGCCATTGGCCTTCTTGGCCATGAGGGCACACAAAATGTGAAAATAGTGAAAAAAGGTGAAATTGTTGTCCACTAGCACCCCCAGGTCCTTTTCTATGGAGCTGCTTTCCAGCAGATCAGCCCCTCACCTGTAGTGGTGCAGGGGGTTATTGCTCCCCAGGTGCAGGACTCTATATTTGCGCTTCTTGAACTTCCTGAGTTTCCCCTCCACCCAACTCTCCAGCCTTTCCAGGTCTTGTTGAGTGTCAGCACAGCTTTGGTGTGTCTGTCACTCCTTCCAGTTTTGCATCAGCAAACTTGCTAAGGGTCCACTCTGCCCTTTCATGGAGGTCATAGATGAAAGGTGGTTCCATGCAGCTGCCTCCATTTCTCTGCCTGTGAAATGGATAGACAGATAAGGAGCCCTCCTGTTTGCAGAGTGCTGGGATTAACTTAGTAAATATAGAAGTTTTTGGAAGCCCTGAGATGCAAAGGGCATATTTGCAAAGCGTGCTGCTTTTCCAAGTCCTCTCTAACAGTCTGTTTCCCAGACTCGACTCTGTCACTCCTCTCACAGACATGCTGCTCTTTAGCTTCTCTTGTCAGGTTTTTTTTTTGCAGTTATTAAAAACAAAACTCAGTAAACCTTTATGCCGTTCACCTGGAAAAGTGCCTCTTGCTTCTTTTTCAGAGAGCCTGAATTTATGAACAAGGTTTGCTGTTGAAACACTTGGTTTGGGGGTATTTTTTTCTTTTTTTCTTTTTTTTTAATCAATGGTTTTAACATTGAGTCAGTGTATTTGCACAACTCCCTGAGTGCTCGCTGAGCCTCCTAACATGACTGTTGGAGGCCAGTGAGAATAGTTGCTGGGGATTACTTTCTTCTTTTTCAGTCTGTGCCTCTGAGGTAATTTATGCTCCTCTGGATCTTTTGGGATGTTTGCAGTATTAATGTCATGTTCTCGGGTGGCTTTGCACAGGCAAGGTAAAGAAAGTGGTGCTCAGGAGCTGAAGACATGGCTAGCAGGAGAGTGGAGCAATGTCCTGCATGCAGCAAGGCAGGGGATGCAGCAATACAGATGCTTCCCCCCCAGTTTGCTTTCCAATTAAGTTTTAATACTGATGGAAATTCCTTAGAGAGTGAAATCATCTGTGTCCTTACGGCCCGAGGAGCACACTATCTAGCCCAGGTTGACAGGGTACAAAATATGGCAACAACAGAAAGCCCCAGGACATTTTATCTATAATCAGACCTTGTACAAATTGAATTGTCTTCCAGAAACTTCTAGAGACACATATGAAGTACTTGACAAGCACAATGTCACTTATGACTGTAAACAACCCGATTCAACACACTGAAGCATGCTCTTGTCTACCCTCCTCCAGCTTTAGTGTACTCCAGAGCAGAGTCACAGCCTTACGGCATCATGGGGTAGGTACAAAGTAAAACCAGCACGGGTGATCTCAGAAACGAGCTGCTTCTGCTATTCTGGAGATCTGCTAAGAAACAATGAGAAAAAAAAAAAACCTCTCCTTTTGCATTCTTCCTCATCAAAGCCTTATTTCAGGAAAGCATCTGATCACTTTCTAACAGATTTAGTTTTTCTTCCCTGCAGTAGAGCTGCCATCATAGATGTCTCCAGAAGCAGAGCAGCTTGTCTTAGGAACAGACACTATCAGGATAGGCTGTGAAGCCAGAGATAACAAGATAAGACATCCATCCATAACATTTTTCAGAGATATATACTAAACCACAAATAAAGACAGTTGGTTGGCTGTGCTTCTAACAGGGATGACACCAAGAGCTCTGGCTGGCCTCAGCACACTTGATCGCAGCCTTCACTTAATCTTGCTTTCCCACCAGCTCAGCAACACTACACAAACCCACCATGAACCATTTCTGCCTAACCTCATCTTCAATCAGTCAGCCATTCCTGTGATTTGCAGATAACAGCACCTATCAGTTACACCAGACCCTTTCTTGTCAATCACAAGGCACCTCCATCCCCACCAGGCTCAGGAAGGCTCCCTCTAAGACCTCCTATTGACATTAGAGAACTTCAGATCTGATTGACTATCACACAACATCAAGGAGAAGGAAATCATAAGCAATAGAGATGAGAAGGAACGAACGCCTGGAAACCATCTGTATACATTTCACGGTGCACCGATGTCTGCGTAACGGACACAAAGAACAGAGGTACGGCGAGCAAGCTGGAAGCCTGCTGTGCTCCTTTCATGTCAGCCCTGGGTGGCACTTCAATACAGACTTTTCTTCCACCTCGACCTGATTGCGCATCTTCTCATAAAAGAACTGAAGACAGTCTTCAGATGCTTCTAAGTGGCAGCAGAGACAGGCTGGCCTTAGGCAAATGCCAGGAATAAGGACTAGATATATTTTGTTTAGCTTGGGAATCTCAGACTACTAGACCCCTGCCCCCCTACCTGTTTAAGCTCTATAAACTTCTTGAGAGCAAAAGTAGCTATTTAGGACTGCTAGAAAAAGTCTTCCATCAAAAGGATCACAGATGCCATGGGAAGATGGATGCCTTCCATCTTCAAAGCACAAGGCAGCAGACACTGAAAGTTTGGTTCCCAAAAGCAGCAGCCAAGTGTGATAAATGACAAAGCACCTCCACCAGTGAGGTCAACTCCCAGGACCCAAATATCTTTTTACCTTGAGAAGCAATCAGACTTCCCTGATACTGCGCTATTTAGTCAAAAGAAAAGAAGGAAGGCTGTCTTTGAGACACTGAAGATGTTTTGGCATCTACCACCACCGAGTTGTATCTCACATCTTTTGCTGTTCAGTTCTGATCTCTATGGAAGGCAATGCTTAGATGACTTAGTGCCAGGTCAGTGTTTGCTCATTTTGATCAAGATGTGATATCACCCTTCCTATTTTTTTTTTTTTTTTTTTAGACTGACATTAATATAGCTGTAAACTTTCTTTTTTCTGGGTCTTGCAGGAGATGATCATCCAGACAGCTTCCAACCCTGAACTTCCCTAGTACAAATGCTCTGAAAGAGTCCTGCCCTAATCCGCCTAGGGTTTTCTTTCTGCCTTTTTTTTTTTTTTCTTCTATTTATTGTTTTGTGCCATGTTGTCTACTTTTTGTGAAACTTGCATGTAGAACAGTCTTAATCTACCCATATACTAGACAAATACAGAAGTATTACAGATTTCAGTGAACAGCAAAATTAAATTTCCAGTCAGTTCAGAATCCAGGTTTCATCTGCCTTTTCACTGGTTACAAAAGATGAATATTAATGTCTATTTGCTTTAAAAAAAAAAAAAAAGGGAGAAGGAACACAGAGAAGAGGGAACCACTGTCTACTTTGCTACTGTGAAGTTACAGTAAACTTATTAATTATAAAAGATGTACACATACAAATGGACACAGACCAACTGCAACACACTAGGGCGGCTTACCAAAATTAGAAATAGCATTTATAAATTTATATTGTATTTCAATAGAATATGGAAAAGTACATCTGAGGACAGTGACCAGTCTTGAGTCCACAGGAACTGTTTGAATGACAGACCTGCAATGCTTTAGGGGAAGAAGACATGAGGTAAAATGAGATGTGGGAATTAATCAAGGAATAGATTATCCCTAAATTCCAGGATCCTCCTCCCCCCATAAGCCAACATCGCTCATTTTCTGTGTACCGCTTTGCACAGTAGAAATACTGGCATTTAATGTACACAGTAAAAATATATCATCATAGAATAATCGAATGGTTTGGGTCAGAAGAGACCTTTAAGGTTATCTAGTCCAGTCCTCCTGCAGGGAGCAGGGACATCTGCAACTAGACCAGGTTGCTCAGAGCCCCAGCCAACCTGACCTTGAATGTTTCCAGGGGTGGGGCATCAACCACTTCCCTGAGCAACCTGGGCCAGAATCTCAGCACCCTCAGTGTCAAAAATTTCTTCCCTGTATCTGTCTGAATCTCCCCTTTTAGTTTAAAACCCCTTGTCCTGTTGCAACAGGCCTTGCTAAGAAGACTGTCCCCATCTTAAGAAATTTTTCACTACTTAAACAGCCCCTTTAATAACTGAAAGGCTGCAATAAGTTCTCCTTGCAGCCTTCTCCTCTCCAGGCTGAACAATCCCAACTCTCTCAGCCTGGCCTCATAGGAGAGGTGCTCCAGCCCTCTGACCATTTTTGTGACCCTCCTCTGCCTAAGGTCTCATCTACAACAGTGTTCACTGGTGGTCTTATTATAAATAATTCCTGCAGAAGGCTAAATGAGAAACAGCATAGTCTAAGGAAGAGAGACGGTACGCAGTGGGAAATTCAAGAATCCACTTTTGCCTTTGGTAGTGATTCATCAAGAAACAGAAAACAAAGTTGGTACCTTCATTCCAGGTTTCCTACCAAGACTGTGGGAGTTGACAGAAGTCAGCTAAGCACGGTGTAAACTGAGTCAACAGATGGCTATGGAGAGAATTAAAAAGCTCTCCCATTGGACATATCATGGACAGCCGTCTCCAAAGCCTAATGTCTGGGGGAGTAAAAGACTGGAGGAATAGGGAGGGGCTGTTCTGCTTGGGTTTTTGATGGTGAGTTTTTTTTCAAGTGGCAACTGGAAGAAAACCAATGAGATGCTGTGCAGCAGTTTCGCATTTCTTTTCAGTGAAAGGTCAACACTCAGGAAGGGAAAATGAAATGTTCAAAAATCAAGTGTTAGTGAACGTGGGCAGCCGAGGTCAACCATCAACTCAAGATGCTGAGTCTTGGCAGGAGCCAAAGAGTGGCTCAGGGTACTCCCAGAATACCCTGGAAGCAAAGGCCACCTTTGAAAAGACAGAAAAAGGAAGCCACAAACCCACATAAGCAAGGTGAGAAATAGAGGTATCTGAAAGTATTTTGAGGAGATAGAGAGGAGAAAACAGTTCAACACAAAGCGAAGCAGTGACTGGCTAGAACATGGGCATGGAGCCAACTACTACATAACCATCACCTAAGAAATCACCAGTCCTTGCCTTCCCCTGAAAATAACCTCAAAGAAAGGTCAAAAAACTTTAGGAATACTGGGTTTTCCATATGAGTAATTACCTTGGTACAAATCATCTAGGTGATGAAGAGGCAAGGAGGGCTAGCTTGTACACATCACCAGCCTCTGCTGACCAGAGCCCTTCAAACATAGCCATTCCTTGATCTGCCCATTCTATCTTCACACAAGACTACAAAAGGCTTCCAAACAACGTCCATGCTGTGGAGATAAAGTAAAACCAGGTAGTAAAAATACACATATTCCAACAATAAGAAAATGCAGGAAGATCATCATGATTGCACTGGGTCCTGTGGCCACCCGTTGCGAATCAGAGCCTGGAGTCAGCAATGGCTGTCAGCCAATCTTCCTGCCAAATTGAAGTGAATTTGCTGAAAAACCTCAGTCAAACGTGCACTGGGCCACTGTACACAGTGGAAAAAAAGCGTGTTCAATTTTCCAAGTCA
The DNA here is from genome assembly GCA_024605025.1 of Megaceryle maxima. NCBI lineage: Eukaryota > Metazoa > Chordata > Aves > Coraciiformes > Cerylidae > Megaceryle > Megaceryle maxima. The sequence goes on along the minus strand of JANHGN010018872.1, from coordinate 9,703 downwards.
TTCACCTTTGCCAAGACCCCTCACTGATGGAGGTGTGGTTGATCCCTTAATTATTTCAAGTGATGGTTGATCCCTTAATTATCTCAAGTGGTCCTTAATATCACACCAATCTGCTGTTCATAAAAAGGACTTTTTGTGTTTTTTAAACCACAACACTATCTCCCTATGTCAGGAGGGAGGGTGAGCACCCTGACTGGCTTTATTTTAACTGCCCCCCCTCCCCAAATAAAAGACATCAAAAACTAAGAGTTTTTTAGAGCAAGGGATGCTCCTTAGTAGGTGTAGAGCCACAGGCAGACAAGGAATTGGTGGGGTTGCTTGTAACAAGCCAACAGAACAAAAATTAAGTAATGCGTATGGAAGAGGAACAAGCAATAGAGATGTTTTTGACCACAGACATTTGCCAGAGGGATGCAGCAGAAAAACACAGCAATAAATTTGCCTAAGTCCTAGGAAAAGACGCTAAGAACCAACCACCCCTCATCAGCCAGGGAGGGGAGGTTCTCCACGATGGAGTGAAGCCTCTTGCCACATCTCCTGCCTGCAGCAGAGCCTGGTAGGCAAGCGCAGGATTAGCACAGCAGGAGAAAAGTGATTTCACCACACTTGAAGGATGACAGGCATGGACAACAAGAAAGCACCCGTGAAGCATCCCAGTGTGTAAATACATGCTGTCAAAGGAGCTTGTCTTCTCCAGGCCAGCTCTGCTCAGAAGCTGTTTGCCAAGGAGACGGCAGGGACAGGAAGCAACACGAGGTAGTCTTCAGAGAGCTAAACTCATCACCTCCCCAACTTTCTTTCACCCTAATGACAAATGTATTTTGGGGTACATCCACCATCATGCTGAGGAAACCATGCTGGCCAGGTCTGCTCTGACCCAGCCTCCAATCAGTTATAAAGCAGAGACCATAAAAAGCCCCATTTCAGCTCATTTCCCAGCTTCAGTATCATCCGCCACACACTTTGGGACTCCTTCTTCCTGCTGATAAGCTCATGTAGCACATGATGGCACCAAAGGGAACCAAGTGCAAATATCAAGGAGGAAAAAAAAAAAAAGCTGCTTTGCTTCAGTGTGTGACTCATGCAAGAAGAACGCCAAGCCCTGAACAAGCCAAAGCCAAACAGCTGACTATCAAACCCTGCAAGTAAGCTCAAAGTTGCCCTTAAAAACACAGACTGCCATTTTTTTTTCCAACAAGAAAAGCATTTTTGCGTTTTGTTTTTTTGCTTTTTTTTTTTTTTTTTTTTTTTTTTATATGATTGATCTACTTATATAAGAGCCTGATGAAGACAGGACACACAATGTGGGATGCAGTTATCTAAATATAGGTGCCAAGTACCATCTGAGATGCCCTGTGAGGCACATGTGAGGCTGGTAGACCTGACTGGTGATGCACAGCCTTCTGGGCTAGCAGAAGAGTGGGAACCTGACTCAAATTCAGACACCTAAATCTGAGTGTTGCACAAAAGGTATCTTAGCACCCATGGCTACTAGTAGAGACTTAAGTCAATGAAGACTGGAAAGCAAGTCAAAATATGCAGGAGGTGCCTACTTTTCAGTAGAGGGAGTGGAAGAAGATGGCGGCTCCTAGGAAGAATAAACATACAACAGATTAAATAAATTAAAATTTACCTTCAAATTTCTCATTTTCATCTCTCTCTTCTATGCTTTATCTAATTCTACCACATTCCTTCTAAAACAGCAGAAGAACTAAACAGGTGAGGTCGCTTAGGGCTGAGAGAAGAGTGATGGGGGGAGGAAAGCACAGAAAATATCACCCCACGAAGCCCTGAGTCACATGGAAAAGGCAATCCACCCCCTCCTTTTCATGTGCAAGAACTGGGGACTAATGAAGCAAATAAGCAAATCCAGGAGGAGACAGGAATGAAGGAAAGGAGACACTTGCTCCTGGAGGAGAAGAAGAAAGAGGAGAAGGATGAGAAGCACAAGAAGACAACAAAAAAGATACTAAATGCACCACCTCTGACTCGGGAATATGGGAGCCTCTCTGTTCTCATGCTCTTCACAAAGCAGCCACAGCTAATCGTGTAACTGGACTGGATTTGGTACACCTTGCGTAGACACATCTCTGTCCTGAGCCAGTTTGTCTCTTCATGCGATTATGCCAGAAGGAAATCTCCCAAGGGAAGTGGTGGATTCCCCTACACCACACAGTTTTAAGACTCATCTCAACAGGGCACTGGGTAATCTCATTTAAACTACATATATAGCTTACCTTTAAAGGTTGGACCGGATGATCCTTGAGGTCCCTTCCAATCTGGTGTTCTATGATTTTATTATTCTATGGAATCCTTCAAGCAAGCACAGAACTGGACAGTTCAAGAGCTGTCAGAATACTTACAATTTCCCTCTTTCCATGACGGTGGTATGTTCTCCACTCAGACCATGTACTTTGGCCTTATAAACTAGGCTAGATGCAATCTTTAGAGTCATATTTATTTCAAGATAATCCTATTTTCAAGAATCACCAGATCTCTACCACCCAAGAGTAAAGAGAAATACTTGGCAAAAAGGAGAAAGAACATCACCAGGAGCCCATCAGCTACCAAGGGCTGGTGTGTGGCCTTTCAGTACTTCAAGGGGGCCTATAAGAAAGATGGGGACAATCTTTTCATCAGGGCCTGTTGCGACAGGACAAGGGGATGACGGTTTTAAACTGAAAGAGATGAGATTCAGACTAGGTAGAAGAAAGACATTTTTTTACAATGAGAGTGGTGAGACACTGGCCCAGGTTGCCCAGAAAGGTGGTAGGTGACACATCCCTGGAAACATTCAAGGTCAGGTTGGACAGGGCTCTGTGCAACTTGCTCTAGTTGCAGATGTTCTTGGTCATTGGGGGTTGAGTTGGATGACCTTTAGAGGTCCTTTCCAACCCAAACCATTCTATGATTCTATGTTCAGGAAGCTGCAAGTCTAAATCTATCTCTGCATTTATGAAGGTGAACAGTCTTCTGAGACTAAAGCCAGGAATTGGCATGAGGAACTAACAGTTCCCATCTGATGAAAAGCATGCAGAAGATGCATCTGAGTTGTGCTTCATTCTACTGCTCCTAACAGAAGTACTGTAATTACATTGGATAACTGCACACCTTTGAGGGATACATGTCAATTATGGTGGTCAGAAAGTTCCCAAATAAGGTGGGACAGGACTCTGCTGTGCCGAACCTGCTCTCAGCCTGTGACAGTAGTGCCCCCAGCACTTTCATCACACAGGCATTCCCTCTACAACAGCATTACACAGAACTGCAGTACTCAGTAGAAATACATACTCCCACACTTGACTTTTTTTTTCTGTTTTATTCTCTCTCCAAGCTGGTCTAATCTCACTGGTCCCAGTTCTTATTGTTTGGTTGATTTTTTTTTAGCAGCTTGTCTCTACGTAACTGATAGGATCCACATTAGAGGAGAACCATATCCCCCACTTGCTCTTTGTATGCATGCAGGCAATTTTTAACTTCTTTTTTTTTTTTTTTTTTTCCTATCTCAGACTTCTCCAGCCTGAAGAAAGCATTGTTCTGAAAATAAAATAAATAAAATATAGAATGAAGGGGACTCTGTAATGGATTTGGGATATGGACCAAAAGAACTTGTATTTCAAATGTTCTGTTGCACCGTTTGCTTGTGTTACATTCAAAGCTTTGGGAAGCCATCCAAACCTAAACTGACAGGAAATAATCCAAGGAAATTACAGCTGCAAGGTGCCAGTGACACAGAAAAGTGTTCTGATTGGAAAATGAAACTGAAAACACAAGGACGAGGTGAAAAGTGTGAAATAGCTTGTGCAAGAAATGTCCAAAACAGAAATGGTGAATAGAGGAGATTTGACACCACCCCTCCATTCCCCTCCAAAAAAAAAAAAAAAGTGACAAAGGGAATGAAAGAAGCTCTGCCCAGAAATTAATTGGACAAAGATCGGAGGAGTTTCCATTCCTTCCACAGTTTTGGTTTTGTTCCCCCTCTTATCTCAATGGAGGATCAGTGAGATCTCTAAAGTGTTTGGCCACTTTCCTCCCTTTATGAATAAACCACAGCAAGTCCAACCTCCTGAAATCAAGAGAAAGATAGAACTGGAGATCATATTGGCCTTATGTGGCTTTAGACCAGACAAAATTTCTTGGATGAACTGATCACAGCTGTAGGGCATAGTTCCCCACCAGGGATCCTCTCCAGGAGCACATAAAGTCCATGTCCCCTCCCACTTCCCCAGAAGAGTTGCACCTCTTTGGACAGCACAGGGGCAGGGAACACGGTGGCTGATGAGTACTAAAGCACATAAAGCTCTTCTGAAGACCCATCACAGAAAGTCCAAGGACACCTCTTAGTTTCCAGAAACACTCACAAGACTGTGGCCTCTCTTCTCCAACATTTGTATTCCCCTTGGTAAATAATCTGATTTAATCACATTTAACTTGAAAGAATTAAAACTAAAAGACTAGAGAGATGAAAACTCTGGCTTTAAAGATGAATAGAAAAGCTCATACCTTTCAAATCAAAACCCAATCTCACTATGTTATAAGGAAAGAAATTAAAACTCTCTAACTGGAGCATACCAGAAATAGTTTAAGGTCAAATACAAAAAAAACACCCCAAAACCCCAACAAACAATACAGGCAATTAAGTGCCTGGGAGCACAGGGAGGGTGCACAGCATTGTATCTAACGGGTTTGCTCAACAATGACACTAGAAATATTTATTCAGATGGAATGGTGCCTCCCTCTTTGTGCTGCCTTAATCCAAGGATTACATTTGGTATCCACGAAAGGTATGAGAATCTGGCCCCTAATAATTACATGTTCATAAAAATCAGAAGATTTTGGTGCTATTTTAACTAAGTAACATAAACAACTGCATCAGTTACATTTTGCCAGGCACTGTACAATACTGCAGATATGGCAGAATAAATTCTTTCATTGCAAACCAGAGTATACGGAAGCTCCAGTAGGGACGGGGAGTCCCATTTTAAACTGCTCTACACATTTCTACCAGGCCATTAATTTATAGGGAAATGTTTTGAAATCCATTTTCAAATACTAAAATTCAAAAAGTTGAGTTAGCCTCTCTCTGCAGATAAAATTAAGGGAAACTATAAAAAAACAAAAGGCTAAAAAAAGAAATCTGGTCCAGATGGATTCCCAGCTGAATTCTATAAAATATTTACAGATCTTCTGTCACCAAAACTTACGTTTCTTTTTGATGAGGTGGAAACCAAAGGCTCTCCACCTGTCCTTTTTTTTTTTTTTTAAACCCTCACAGAAGATATTATAATGTTATTTAGGAAAAAAAACCACAAGAAACAAAACCCACAACAGACTTTCCTCTTTGCTGTAATTACTGCAAGTGACTCCAGGTAATCAATGCTGATTCTAAAATTCTGTGAAAAGGTATTGTCCCTTTACTCAGTTTAGCCCAAAGTTCCCAAAATGACAAGTTAAAGAGTCTGTTCATTAAAATAGGCTCAGACCTGATAAGCACAGGCTGATACCACCATCATTCATGCAATAAATTAACAGCCTAGTCCCATGACAGTGCTGTCTCTAGCTACCAAAAGATACTTCATCATGTGTCATAAGGGTAAAGCATCCACTTTTTCATTTAAGATCAGCCCCAAAACTCTCAATTTTATGTTCTTAAAAGTGTATTTTCCATTCAGCCACATCCAGGCCACTGGAACTCTGCTCCCCAAGAAGGAAGCAGTTGATATATCCACAACATGCAGATCCTGTAGACAGTAAAGCAGAGGCACACAGAGCAGCCCTCTGAACTGCAAACAATCCTGTTGGTCCTGGCAGGACTTTGGGAGAAGGATGTGCCTGAGGATCAGCAATAATATCAGTAATTCAACCCTTTTACTTCAGGGTGTCCATCCAGGCAGCACTTGGTACTTGTGGATTTGATGTAAAAGGTAACTCGTCAGCAGACTGAAACCAGGGGATGAATCATAGGATGGACTGGGTTAGAAGGGATCTTAAAGATCATCTAGTTCTAACCCCCTGCCATGGAGGTCCAGGTCATGACTCTCAGATCTCTTACTCCAAGCTATGCTGCTTTGTTCGTCTTCCAGTCCTCAGTATGAGACAAAGATCTTAAAAGACAAATTCCTTCTGTAACAATGCATGCCTTAAACCTGAATTTTGATCTCTGTTGGGTGTTTTCAGCTCTATGCAGCACAAAGAACTATCTCCTGTCATATATTTGCATAACAAAACAACACACACACCCCCACCCCCACTGTGGTGTACTTCCAAACCCATTTCACATATTCCAGCATAAGATAAGAATTTATAACATATTGGATGTTCAGGGCACATCCCCTTTTCTTTAAGCTGACCTTAGATTCATTATTCAATGCAGCATTATGCTTTTTACAAGGAAAAGAATAGACTACATAATGAATTGGTCTCCACTGGATGTTGACTTGGTAAGCACTACAATTAATTCAAATTAGCATGCTGCCCTTCCTTTCTCTTCACACTTTCAGAAATGTCTCTCTAAACCAATCTATGATTACCAGTCATACATAAAAGCTTCAGAAAAATACTCCTCCACAAGCATATGGCAGAGCAAATTTGCCCAAGTGCTGCAGGCTTTTCATGGCATTTATCTCGAAGAAGGTATTACACAGTGATATAGATGTCTCTACATGTTGGCTACACTCAGGAAGGCATGGAGCTATTCCTTATCCTGTTGTGGCACATGCCATCTCCTCCGGAGAGCATCCTGCTCCCCACAGATGCTTCAGACAGATGAGGACTGTCACCAGCTATCCAGGATCTCAGCTGTTAACAACCATCCTTAAAGTCAAGGCTGTGCTTTCTAGGAGCTGTACTAGATCTCTCACATGCCATGGCAACCAAATTCAAGAGCACTTCTTCAAAACCATCAGTTATTTAAAGGGGGGGGGAGGAAGAAAAGCTGCCAGTTTAGCCAAGTGCGTTACAAATGACATAATTCCATATGCAATGGCCTCTACTGAAAACACAGCAACCATCAGTGTGTCCCCACCACGGCCAGGCAGTTCATGATGTTCCCCTATCTAAGGGTAGGAGGAGCAGAGCCAACAGCACGTTACCTGCCAAAACCTAACAGCAGCCACCGGGATAACTTAACCTGAACCAGGAAAGAATGTCTCCTGTACCAGGCTGTTTAGCCTGGAGAAGAGATCTTATGAAGAGGGGATCTTATAAATGTTTACAAATATCTGAAGGGTGGGTGTCAAAGTAGAAGGGGACAGTCTCTTTTCAGTTGTGCCCTGTGACAGGACAAGAGGTAATGGTAGAATATTTTGGGTTGAAAGGGACCTTCAAAAGTTATCTAGTCCAATCCTCCTGCAGTGATGAGGGACATCTTCAATTAGACCAGGTTGCTCAGAGCACCATCCAAACTGACCTTGAATGTTTCTAGGGACGGGGCTTCTGCCACCTCTATGGACAATCTGTTCCAGTGTTTCACCGCTCGCTGTAAAAAAATTTCTTCCATATATCTAGTGTAAATCTACTTTCTTTCAGTTTAAAACCACCACCCTTTGTCCTGTAACAACACACCTTACTAAAAAGACTGTCCCCATCTTTCTTATAGGTCCCCTTGAGGTACTGAAAGGTTACAAGCTGAAAGACAGGAAGTTCCCCCTCAACATGAGGAAAAATTTATTCACTGTGAGAGTGACTGAGCCTGGAATAAAATGCCCAGAGAGGCTGTGGAGTCTCCTTCTCGGGAGACTTTCAAGACCTGCCTGGATCTGTTCCTGTGTGGCCTGACCTGGGTGTTCCTGCTCTGGCAGGGGGGTTGGACTTGATGATCTCCAGAGGTCCCTTCCAACCCCTACCATTCTATGATTCTATGATATTGGCTCAGAGCATGTTGAACCAGGTCAACTTCCCTGGTTTAACAGTGTGACACTTGGTGCTCAGGCACAGTGAGATGGAAAAGCTCTTCAAATAACAACCTCAAACAATGTAACCTCATTAGGGAGGGCTCACTCTCACTGCTTCTGCTCATCTTCCTCCATGGCACCATTTCTCAGCAATTTAGTTCACTCTCTTGCAAACCTCCTTTTATATTTTAGTTGTGTGTTTGTTTACAAATAGAGAAGAATAAAGAGAACACAGATAAACCCTCAAGGCATTTCTCTCCATGCTGGTCCAAAAGAGAACACAAGAGCAGCAAGATAATTCTAAGTGTTACACTCAGCAGTTTGCAGCAGTGTGCTCAGCCTTCCTTTAGTGGCTATTTAATTTTAAAAAAGGGGGGAAAAAAAGGGTACAAAAGGTAACAGTGCCTGATCTGTATATAGATGTATCTTCAAGCTCAACTGACAGTTCTGAGAATTCAAGGTTCAGAAGTTATTAAAAACTACAAAACCCACAAAAACATCAAACCAAAAATCTGGTTTTTGTAATTTGCAGGGTTTAAAACCTTCCTGACACATACTTCTTGCACTACCCTGAGGTCCAGGCAGACAACAGACCTTCAGAGAAGATGCTTTTTTTTTCCCTTTCTCACTGTTTTAAGAAGCCTCACAGCCTACTCCAACACGGCCATAGCACCCAGATGCTGCTCTGAAGGGGCATTAGTCAAAACAAAACACTCACATACACCCCGTCTGTCACTAAAGCCAATACAGACAAATTAAACTTGAAGGACTCTTGGGATCTGGAAACTCAAGGCTGGCTTTGATTTACCAAACCTGAATGGTCTGAAAGCTGCATTTTCTGAAAGGAGACAACCTGCTCAGCATTCAGGCATTTCATTCTCTAGCTCTTCTCCAGCAGTTCTGCACACACAAGTTTCTCCTTCAGTGAAAAGCATTTTGGGTTTGCATGTATGGGAATCTATGTATTTAAAATTACAATGAACAAACTTGTATTAATTTCATTTTTATAAGCTAAATAATGAAATAACCCAGAAACGAGACATCTTTCAGCACTTCTTTAAAATATTTTGAGTTCTCACATGAGTCTCAATCCATTATTCTAACAACAGGATGGATTTGATCCCCTCTACAACAAGCCTACAATGAACCAAACAGAGGCACAAGAATCCCAAATAAAGACAAATCCTATCAGCCATGAACCAAAATCCTCTGGAGAGGGTAAACACCAGTCTGTGATTTCAAGCTGTGGTCTCCAAAAACCTTCCTTTCTTAATTCTGCCAGAAATCTCCACTATCATAGTCCAGCCCAACCTCTCATGCTATTTTACCCATCAGGAAAAACAAAATCCACATCCACCATCCTTTGCAGAAATCTGTCAAGACTTTCACTTAATGAAGTAACATCCTAAAGCATTGGAATAATTTTTTTTGATGCATGACATGACTAAGTCAGCCAAGACCTTTTCAGCCAGCATTGTAGACAGGGGTGCAAGCTTCATTACTGTTCAGTATAACCATGAGAGAAGGATGTAATTTCATAAAAAAAAGCTGATTCAGTAGATCAGTGTCAACCTCTCAGACAGGACCGAGTTATTTCACCCATCAGCTCCACAAAGGAGCAATCAGATGGTCATGATTTCTGTTCGTAGACTACAGTTAAGGTCAGCTCTCCTATTAGGGAAGCTTTGATAGCCCCATATGGATGGATGCCATTAAAACATGGAGAGGCCTTTGCATACTCAGGACATGACTTTTCCAGGCTATGACCTCTCCAAGAGGGACCAACAAAGCAAGAGCATTCAAAACCACAC
>JANHGN010018870.1:0-51919 GCA_024605025.1 Megaceryle maxima | reverse complement strand
ACAATACAATCTCAGGGAAAGCAAAAAATATGAAATAAAATATAAGTGAATATATTTATATTAAAATACTAAAATAACATAAAATATAAAAATAGTACTCTGGAGGTCTGTAACAAACCTTATATTATTACAGTCATCCTGACTGAAAAAAAACCCAACACATTAAAAGCGGTAGTTGCATTTGTAACCCACACAAAGCGTGGTGTTGTCATTGAAGCCAAAGGCTTCATTTCCAACTAAAAACATGGGCCACAAAACTGTCAGACTTTGCCTGAACTCATCTCAGGTGCTCTGAGCTTTGTTATAGCTTATTTAGCTGCAACAAAATTAGCTACCAACCAGGGAACTTCTGTAGTTTGTTTTTATCTTTTTGCTTAGCTTCGTACAATTGTCTAGCAACCACTGTTAAATTTATGTTGATAAATAACAGAGAGCAATAACAAGGAGTTATTCTGCACAGAATGAACTACCTACAACCCTTAAAAAAAAAAATGCAGCGAGAAGTATGGGCAAGGGGTGACTGCAGGGACATGAAAGTGCAAACACAGGAAGATACTGGGCCCCTAAGCTGTAACAGGTCACCCATGCTCAATTACTGGTCATCTACAGGATGCCACCTTGAGAACTGTGTAAAACCAGTTTTATAGGCAGCATACGGAACAAGGAACAAGTACACAACTTACATAAAACACATCACAGCTGGTTCAGAGGTAATGTGGAATCATCAGTCAATGTATTGAATAGAACACAACACAATGAAGAGCAAAGTATACAGTGTGTTAACAAGCATATAAAAATGATCCCAAATGGACTCAAATCAAGGAGGAAGAAACCATCACCATCCTCCTCCTGCTGGGCCAAGGATCTCAGATGTTAGTGACTTGCTGTAAAGACTCTCCCCTCTACCAGCTGAAGCCAGTCAAGTCCCAGAGAGAGAGCGGGTGAGCAAAGATAACACCAGAGAAAGGGTTTAGTGCAAGAGTTTGTGCCCTGCAACCATATCACTGTAACCATACATAACTCTAACTGTGTTAATATCTGGACTAATATTATATCTTTGATTAGACTATTAAGATTTTAATTAGACTAACAATCATTGGCTCTGTATCCAAGATGCATTCCCTGTTTTGCTCATAACACACTGAATAAAGCAAACTGCTGGGAGTTGAAGCAACCTAGTCTGTTATTTTAACATTTGATAATATAAAATATTAAAAGAACAAGGACAATTATCTTCAACAGTATAGATCTAGCCAAGATACACCTGAATTTTCTCTGCCTTCAGGACACAGAAGGACAGAAATAAATCATGACGCACAGACTTTTGCTTGAGAAGAAAACAAATATGAATGAAAACAAATAGGACTGAATTTAAGGAAAATATAAATGCATACAGTTCAATCATCAAGATGTCTAATCATACAGCTAAAACAAGAACACTTGCATTCACTTGCTGACTTACAGCTAATCAGTTATTTTATAGTTTCACAAGTGTTCACTGAAGAGGCAATAATCTTTTTGGAGAATGCTTTTTGTAACTCAGTATATTTAAAGTAGACAAATTGTAAGAACTGGAGGATTAGAATTACCCATCACTTCTGTACTGGCTATTCCCCACTTCTGAGAAAATTTTGCTCAGTATCATTTTGACATAGAGCAACATAAATGAAAAGTAATTTTTGATGTATTCTGGAAGTGCTTTGAAAACCAATGGACTGAAAACACAATTTTAAAAGGTGAACCAATAAAAGCTCCCTTGAGGAATCACCAAAAACATTTTCTGAATCTTCAAATAGTTTTCAGTTTTATAAATTGGTATTATTACCATATTTTCCATACGGAACAAGAAACCTTAGTCTGTCAAGTCTTGCCAGTTTCAATTTTCCACCAGTTTATAATGGAATTTGATTAACATAAAGAACACACAGTTTATCTGGAGAACGAATGAATCACTAGGCTATTCAAGTTTTACTTGAGTTAGCCTAAGGACTGCCTAATTCAGAAACACTATGGTTCATTGACTTTTCAGTTGTTACCAGCTAGGTTGAGTTGATTATCAAAGAAGTTCAATTCATGTGAGTAAGTCACAAAGATAACTATTTCCCCCTGGTACATTTAACAGGTTTGTGAGGAGTGAAACATTGGTTGTTAGCTACCAGGTCTACCAAGCCCTCCATCACCACAACCCCAACCCCCTCCTCCAAAAGCTCCACCCCTGCTTTTAGCAGCTTAAATGCATCAAGAACAGAATAGAATGAAATAAATCTGGGATGAATGAAATGAATGGAATGAAATGAATGAAAATAAATGGAATGAAATAAATCTGGGATTCATACAAAGTTTACAAACAGTTTTGTTTCCAGACTTCCATATTCCTTCACTTCAGGAACTTTTACTATTGTTATTACTTAATTACATATTTTGTATTGAAAACGTGCTTATTATTACAAAAAACAGCCAAGCTCCAGGTCACTGCAAAGGATGTAACAGACAAAACAGAGAACACAAACAACTGCAACTGTGACAGAACACTGTCTCCCAGTCCAATTTCTGTTTCTATGATTTACTTCGGACTACTGGATTACAGGTATTAAGCAATAGAGAGGAAGGAGAACTACTCAGTAATTCTTCTTTCACAGTACACCCAGAGCCTAACTCTGTAATGCAAGACTTTTTTTTTTTTAAGTCCTTTTCTATGTTAATACCCTTCTAAGACTAGAGGAAGTCAGATGCTTTTACTTCCTGAGCCCAAATGCTGACCTCTAAAGGTCCACTCCGTTCTTCTGCCTACTCTGAGAGAGGGAGAGTGCAATAAAGAGCCAGCTTCAAAGAAGTACAAAAGCATCACTCCAAATTATTAAAATGCTGAAGTTAAGAACAAAGAATAACTACAAACAAAATTCACCTCCTCCTCTTCCTCCACTCATTTTTTTTTTAATATCCAAATACTGTAGCTTTTCCAGAAAAGAGAGGAGCAAAAGAAGTTACTCTTATCATAGTAAAACATATTCACTGATGAGGCTTCAGTGAGGAGCAAATATTTTATTAGGGAAGCCTTCTGCAGCTGCAGACTTAACTGTAAGTGTTTCTTCTAGGTTTACCAGCTTTCAATGAATAAAAACGCTATATAGTTTTAAAAGCCACTATTAAATTTATCTGACTCTGGGACAGTAATACAGTGTTCCATCAACAGATCTCAAACTGAAAAAGTTACTCTAAGTCCCAGGTCAGAAATAATGAAATATAAATCCAAACAGGTAATATGCAGGCCAGCCGTACAACCAGAAGAAGAGATTATGTTTCTAAATCCCTTACCAAGGTGGCCCACACTGTCATTCATATTTACACCTATACCTTCAATGTCCATAGACTTACATAGTTCCAACTTTGCCATTCCTGAAAGCAGCTCTGCAGCTCTCAAAGCGGAACCAAGCCATTTTCCTTCACTGGGGAGAAGTTCTTAAAGAACATATCGAATATTATTGTCAATTAACTACTCCACGTGAGAGTACATTTTAAGTGCGGTCACCTAACCCTACAACAAATTACTTCTGAGGGAAAGGACTGAACATTGACGGCCTCGCATACAACGCTCTCAGGCGGCCTGCTGCCCGAATCCCTACGGTACTCGGGACGAAACCTGGGAGCCCCTGGAAATGTGTGTGCCCCAGAACCCTGCCCCAGCCGCCCGCCCCAGCACAGCCCACAGGGCACGTTGGGAGCAAGACCTGCGGCTGCAGATCCGGCCTAGGCCTCAGCCCGGGCCTGCTCCCAACCTCCGCAGCCCCCAAACGCCCCGGCTCCTTCCTCCACCCTCTCGATACCCCCCGTCGGCCCAGGCAGCCCCAGCCTAGCCCCACAGCCCGCAGTACCTGCCCGGCCGCCCGTCCGGCAGACGCGCCGGCGGTTGCCGCGCTACGCTTAAAGGGGCCGCCACGGCGCGCGGGGGCTATTGACAGCGGCTGCCTCAGCAACGGGGGAGAGCCGGAGGCGGGCTCTCGTCGCCAGACACTAGCTACCCGCTCTGCCAGCTCGACCGCGCGCGGCGGGTCCCCGCGACTGATTGGTACAAACGGCCCGCGGTGGCCGAGGGGTAACCGCTCTTCCCATTGGTGGGAGGCTACATCCCGGCTGCTGATTGGTTGAGGCGTTACTGGGAGACGTGTGGGGGCTCGAGGCTTCGGGGGCTGCCTCTGTCCCATGATGCTCCGGCGGCAGCTCAAGGTGGAGGTGGAGGCGGAGGCCGAGGCCGGGCCGGGCTGGGCTTTGCGTCCTTAATTCGCCGAGCGCTCGTCCCGCCCCGCGGGTAACCTCGAGTGGAGGTGGCCGCCCCGAGGCCGCTGTAGGCTCCGAGGTCCAGCCGTGACGCCGCCATCTTGTGTTTGTAGGCACTTTAGCATGTAATCGAAGGAGATTTTAATTGCAAGATCAGAGAGATGCCCAGGTGATGGTAGCAGTCCACCTTTGTGGTAAAGAGTCATCTCCCTCATAACCCTTCTGAGAACCGGGATCGGGGGAAAGCTTGGGTGGCCTCGCGTTTGCTGATAGCTGGGTTTTGACAATGAGGCTTTGGGTGAGAGCAAGGGCTGGGAGCAATGACTGATAGGAGATGCGATAAAAAGGGAAAATAAAACACTGAAGTAGCACGGGAAGCTAGATTGAAAGGATTGATATCCCTGGTCACTCCTCAGTTGATACAAAGAAGTTTTAAATCTTATTAGCTGTACTTACATTCTTTTCTTAGTCTCACTTGCATAGTTTAGTCATTTGTTGGGTAGAGTTGATAATGAGATACTTTGAAGCCTGCAACTTACTGCCTGGCAGGGTCAAAACAGTCCTTGACATGTTTCGTTGAGCCAGAGCACCCCTGATAACAGGCACTCAAGACATCAAGATAAGCACAGAAGAGGACATCAGTGTTGAGATAAGCACCTGAAAACTAATTTAAAGTACCCTTTCTGGAGCATTCCAGGGCCAAAGGATGGATGAACTAAACCCATGACTATATATGGGCAAAGGAAGCCCAGAGTTCAACTAATGAACAGTGTGAGGAAGACTATGAATGACCGCTGGATGGGGGGAAAAGACCCTAACCCTAATTTTATTACAGATGTTCGGACTATGTAAATGTTTTCTGGGAACTCATTAGAGTAATACTGCCCTTTCCAGGAAATTTGATTAATATGTATGGTTTTCCTCTATACTAGATGATGTTTTTTTCTAATTCATTGAAGCACTTATGGAGGAGAATCCCCAGTGCTGCAATAAAGAATGCCTGCTTAATAGCAACTGTTGTTATTGGGTATTTATCCTGGAATCCTTACCCAGCCCCATCCAGCCTTCCACCTCGGTGAGGAGTGTTAGAAAGCAAGGGGGTTTGGAAGTGCTGATTTTTGTTTCAAGATGAATAACCAATATATGACAGGTTTTAGGTATATATCCGTATATATGTATCTGTGTGCACTCTGTGTGTGTGATGTAGTTTAAAACGAAAACTCCCCTAAACCAGAAGGAACAAAAAAAACCAGGACTGGTATCAAATTACAGAATACCCTACAACTTAAAGCAAAATGGGTTCTGCCGACAAAAGGATGAAAGTACTGCCTAAAGCTAGTAAATAAGCTTGAATTCAAAGGCAGGCCCTGTTAAGACTGTTGGGTTTTATTCCACAAAGAAGTAAGAGGGTTTCTAAACCTTGGGTTTTGTTACTCCAAGTTATTGCTATTATTATTATTTTTAATTTTCTAATGCTAACCTTTAGAATGTAGTCAAGCAAATGTCTTTCTGAAGAGAGGAGGAGAAAACAATAGATCTTTCTTGCTTCATTTAACTTGCTGATGCAATGTGTTGTGATAGCACAGGGATGAAAGTGACATAAGAATTTGTGTGGAGTAGGATAAAGCAGAACACTTAATATGAAAGTTATAAGCTGCTGGCATGGGAAGGCATAAATGGGACATTCTTGAGAGCGAGACATATTTGCCCTTGACAGAACCATCTCTCCACAGTACCAGATGTTCAAAATTGGCGCTCATTGATCACTAGATGAAAATAAAAAACTGGAGGAAACAGGACAAGGTACTGGTTTTGTTAACCAAGGTAATGTTTTCAGGCAAAAAACCTCACCTGCTTCACAAGAAAATACAAGGAAATATGTGAGAAAATACAGTTTTAAGGCACTTGAAAAGATCCACCCCCCCAAATATTAGGAGAAAAATTGGTATCCATTTCAGTGGAAAAATATTAAAAAAAAAAATTATGAAAGTCTGAATTGAGAGATATCAAAACTGACTTACGCATTGTGCACAAGAACATGCGTATGTGTAATTAAATGTATTGAAAATAGAATTTAAATGAGTAGGCTAGAATGAAATCATAAATACGGCAGCATAAACTCCTATAAAAGATGAGGAGATGGAAACAGATATTTCAAAAGCATGAAAGAACCTTGGAGGCATTGACTGTAGATCTGACATGAAGTCTCCCAAGCTGATTGGAGTTATTATTTTATCCTAAAATCCCAGAAAATGGGCATGAAGCATGTAAAACCCCCAACAACCAATCCGTGAATTGCCTAATTTTGATTGTCTCCCTAATTGCACTTAATATTTTTGCTGTATTTGCATTACTATTATGAAATCAGTTTAAAAAAAAAATCCATAAAAACTCATGTGGATAATTCCTTTTTTTTTTTAATTCATCATCCTGTGGCTTTGTATAGCTCACCCTTGTGCTAAACAGCTAAAGCGTATAATTCATCACAGCAACGCTGGCAGAGAATCATTGATGTCCTTCAAAAAGACCCGGGGAAATGTGGAATAACAAAGACGGAATAATTTTATTGCTTGCAACTGGAGGAAATGTATTGCTTGTATCTGGCAGCAGGCCAGGTGAGAATCTGAAATGCTGTTGCTGCTGTAAATAGGATGAAAGGGATTCATAATCCACCTCCGTGCCCACCGTAGCTCGGAAAATTGTAAGCAGAAAAAGCAATTAAAAAAAAAAAAAAAAGAGAGAGAGAAAGCATTAAAAAATGTGGAAGAGATTTTTTTACATTGATGATTTATAGACTTAATTGTCATGACTAACCATTTGGGGTTTGGAGTTCTTGAGTATAGGTAATACAGGTATTGAATGGAGGCGGTATGTATATTTAACATAGGTATTGAATTATACTGAATACAGATCTCTTGTTCAGAATAAATGACATCGCATCAGACTTCTCCATCAACTGCTCCATCTGGAATAATGCTAACATATTTGACTCTGCTACTGAACTGGAATTAATTCAGATATTGTGCAATATCAACATAGGGATTAACTGATGGAAATTTATTAATCTAAAACCTACAGATAATGTATTTCAGTTCTTGTCCTCTATGTAACAGTTGATACAGTGCAGATAAATGGGGTGGTATTTCAGACTGCCTTGCCCAGGACAAATACATGAGTCACCTGAGCAAGAAATAATGTTTTCCAGTTTTGTTCAGTCTCTGTAAAGCAAGTGTGATGTCTTAACTGCTTGCTCGTATGGGAAGGTCGTTGAAAGAGACTATTTCATTCAGGAGCTAGAGGGGGAGGTAGAAGGGTTGAAAGGAACAGCCCTATCCTCAGAGCTTAACTGAGGGGAGAGCTCCTTCAGAAAGGAGGGTGGAAACCTTCAAAAACTAAATCAGGTCATTGTGTCACGCAGTTTGATATTCCCAGAGGTACCAACAGGGATAAAGCTGCTGGTTTTACTCAGATGAGTGGAACCCGCGCTCGTTTAATTGTTACACATAAATATCGATGGGAAATCCCTGATGCACAGTGAAAATGCCATTGATTTCTGCTGCACTGTAGTGATGGCTGTGGCATACAGGATGGGAACTGTCACGATGGCAGTATCTGATGTCACGGATAAAATAGATTCCCTGAATTGCCTGAACAAAGATGGCATTCAGATTCGGAAAGGGAAAAATCTTCATGGTATTGCTTTGAATACCATAACTTCTTGAAGAAGTGGGGGCTTAAAGAATGCACGATGATATGAGTGAGGGACCCAAAGCAATGTCCTGTTTGCTTTAGCCAGGAGTACAGCATGATGTGAAACTTGGCTGTGAGATTTAGACTTAGGCACTCAAGTTCTGCAAAAGATTAAAGGCTGGTGAAAGCCATCAGTTTGAGTATGAAATACCAAAGGAGCTTCCTTGTGGCTCCTCCAGCCTTCCCATTTTCTGGTGCTTTCCCTCAGAACAGTCTATATGATACCACCTTGTACATCAGAACAGATGCAGAACAGATGCACAGACATTTACACACATCTGTATACATACACACTAGAGGTAGTTATCTTGCATCTACCCTTGCAGAAAAGCTTTGCTCAAAATTCAGGAGTTGATATTAGAGATTTTGACTGAAAGCAGTTCTGCAGATCTAGGTAGACAAGAGTTCCAGTTCAGGCTCCTGTTTTTAGTAGCAAGGTAGTTGCTCCCTCTCTTCACTGCTACAAAGGTAGCCTGTGAGGTAACTAAGATCTCTCTATTAGAGCATTAGTATGGATGGAGTTAGGGTCCAGCTGGAGGTTTTTTTCCTTAACGTA
The DNA here is from genome assembly GCA_024605025.1 of Megaceryle maxima. Lineage (NCBI taxonomy): Eukaryota > Metazoa > Chordata > Aves > Coraciiformes > Cerylidae > Megaceryle > Megaceryle maxima. Next base: position 43,338 of record JANHGN010018870.1, on the reverse strand, counting down.
TGTTGAAATATCCTCCTGCATACAGGGTATGTTGTGTATGAGCACATACTTCCCTTTGCTCTTAATTATCTGCAATCATATCATCAAAATATTTTAAATTCTAATGCAAGTGAAATTAAATGTCAGTCTGGTTTGATGCTATAAATATTCATGGTCTCCTTGTACTTTTTAATGCATTTGTCATAATAAGCTGTAGTTCTGTGGGACACCAGCTGCTTTTCTTACTGCATACTCACCTACCTTGAGAAACAAGAAGCCCAAGATCACTTCCAAAGCTTGTCTTCCATGCTCTGGACTCTAAAGTGACCTGAAATCTTTTCAGTTTCTTTTCTCAAGTGCTCCCGAGTCATTTGCTGAAAAGTGACCACTCACCTTTTACAATTTAGTGTTATAACTCTTTGAAAGTGTGTCTATTGGTGTCACTTCTCAAACTAGGACTGGCTGCAATCCCCTCAAGGGGATTTTCTTGACCATTTTCCGACTGCAGTGGCATTGCAGCTGCTACAGCATTTCTGACACCTCTTTTGTGTCTCTGACACGCAATGGAGAATGGGCTTCTGTGAACTCAGCTGAACTTGAAGATACATAAAAGAAACCTGTTGGGCATTGTTCATGGGGAATTGTTTTTAATAATACAATTTTCCAAGGCTGTGAAATATTGAAATATTAAAGGGAAAATACAGTGCAATGAAAGAAAAAAAAAATTACGTATACTTGACAGCACTGGCTGATTTGAGAGATTCCTAAAGGAATTTGTCAGATTTTTTTTTGTTAGTATACCTGCTAGGATTATGAGCTCACAGCTGCCTTGTGGAGAAGTACTAAGTGGATAATAAAAGTGGTCACTGGCGAATCACAGGAATATAATTTACAATGTGATGAATTAACACTACTGCATAATAAAATGAGATGTCCCATTACTACAATATGAAGCTTTAACTGCTCATGTTGTGGATATAGGTATGTTTTAACAAGGTCCCAAATTAAACAAGGTAATTACTGCTTAAGGGCTAGTAACAAGTATTTTATAAGCAATTTAAATAACAAAGCCTAGTAAAGCCTGTGAGGGTGGAGGAGATGCTGAGGAAACAAACATTAAATGTTTGAATAGAAGAAAATATTATTTGAAGTAGACATTTTGTTAAGGACATCTTTCTCCCAAAGACATACGCTACTGAGAGGAAAATTTCATGCAGATTGTTCAGGATCTGGCAGTTTTATGTTAAATGATGCATTTGTTCTTAGAAGGTTTTAGTAACATTTTCCCAGAAAACCGCTTTTTGAAGGGCAAACGTGATAACTGTAGACTTGTTTCTACTGGTTTTGCATAATCTACAATTTCATATTCACAACATGTATATTAGTCTTTGACACACACACAAAAAATGCAGTGACCAAATAATTTTGACATATTCTTTAATCAAAAGCAATGTGTGTTGCTTCTGAACATCCATCTCCTTTGGCTTTAAAATTCATTTCTATTGCTAGGATAGAAAATGAATTTTTTTTTTCTGTCTCTGTAGAGTTTAGTGATATAAATTATGTTGTAGAGAAATAAGGTCGAATGTATATTTGAAACCAGTATAGAAGATGGAAGTTGTATCAAAATAAACTTGACCTTGAATGCAACTGCTTTGAAAACATTTTCATTGTTCTAGTTACACAAGCACCATACAGGGATGAAAAAAAATCTTCCCCTTAAAAAAAATCTTCTTTCAAAATATGAACACGTCTGGATTATTAGTGTTAGAAAGAGACCTAGGCAACTCAAGCTGCTTCTAGGCACCTGATAACACAATTTTTTTAGTCTTATTTATTTATTTATTTTTGTAATGCAAAATGGAACACTTCCAGTGAGGGGGGAGAAGCACCAATGTCTCAGCCCACAGTTTTACATATCACAGACTTTGGGCAAGTAATAGATAGGGATTTGTGCCCATTTAGAGGAGAGAGTTACATCTTGGGTCCTCAGATTTTTGGATGAGCCTTCCAAGTCAAGCTTGTTAAGGGAGTGTAGGCAGACCAAACTTACCATAAGATAGGTCCCAAGCTGCCTGTCGCTGTGAAGGTTGAGCTGCCTCTGAGCAGAACATGTGCCTTGGGAACTTTGGGCACCACTGCTTAGGACAGAAACTTGAGACAGCATCCTTGGCTTAATTACCTTCATTTGTTAAAATCCTATTTAGGGTAACTCTGAGCCTTTACAGCTTGAAGTGTATAAACTCCTTCAAGTATGCAACAGCTTACTGGAATCCTCTATATTGGAATTAAGTAATGTTAAACCAATATCTTTTTCATCTTCTAGGATTTGTAGTAGTTTAACTTCTTTTTTTTTTTTTTTTTTTTTGGGCAATAAAGAATCTAGAATATTCTATTATTCATGTTATGAGTCCATACTGTGCTTCAAGGATGCTCTGATTGATGAGGACTGCTTTCCAGATGTTTTTTCCTTTTCTGTTTTTATAACCAAAACTGTCAATCCTCTCCTAAAACCTAGTAAATAATGAGATTGATCACTGGGTAGCCCGTGGAAAAGCAAGGACAGTGACTGAGACAACCCTGGACTGCAGGTGAAAAAACAGGGGAAGGGTATTTCAGATAGTTAAAGAAAGATCCTGGGCCTGCTCAGACATGTTTGAAGGACTGCACGAGGGATTTTTACAGAGGCTGATGTTGTACTCAAGGAGCTAGTCCTCTGGACAACCTGTATCATCAATAAAAAGAGAGAGACACCCATCCAAACAAAGTCGAGTAGACTTTACTCACATTTGCTTTATCTCTTCCTGCTCACCACATGTGGAACCTTCTGGTAGCTCAACATAGTGACATGAGCTGCAAGGAAGGATTGGATCTGGGAGTGCAGGTTTCACCTGTACCACAGAGCAGATTCTGCTCCTTTCTTTCTGTCCTGCACCTTTCAGGCTTACAATTTTACTGCAGTCCTAGAGCTGGATAAATGGTCAGTTTTAACCAGGGATTTTAATCCATTTTAATTAAAGTATAAAAAAATATAAAGTAATACAATGGTGAGAGGTGTTGATCACTGGGCATTTAGTCCAGTTCATTCCATGGCTACTGCCAGGAAATACCATTTCAGAGAGGAAAGTGGTGTCACATCCTTCTGTGCCACAAGTAAAATCAGTCAGCTGAAATAGGATACAGTTTTGGTGTCCACACTTGAAGAAAGGTGTTGAAAAACTAAAAAGCTTCACAAACACATTTCATGAATCACCGGGGGTCCATAAAACTCGACGTTACAGGGAGAGACACCCAAGAGAAGATTCATTATAAAAAAAGATTGAGAGATTGCTTGAAATTGCGTACTGTTCCTCCTAGTAGTTGGCTTTCAGCCTAGCAGTAAAAAGGTGCAATGAACCTTAGTGGTTAGAAGTTGGAACTAGTTCCAAGCAAGAGAGTGAACATTTTTACCGGTAAAGGGAAGTGCTTTTACCTGGACAATTGTGCAGAAGAGATGTGGGAGTTTTAGGTCGTGAGTGCCCCCAGCTGTCTGCTCTGCTGCTGTACGTGACTGGTCTTACAAGAGCCTGCAGAAGGAGGTGAGGGTCTGTATCTCAGGTACTCTAGAGCAAATCTGGTATTTTTGGTCAAAACTCATAATTGCTGGTGACTGAAGCTGTTTTTCCAGGGAAGGGGGAATTGTATCATGATAAATTACCATAGCAGTGTTTGCCAGAACTGATAGGTTGTGTCCTTGTTGTAAGAACAACTGGTAAGGCCTGGTTGATTGTGATAAGCTGTTACCCTGTGAAATAATTGTGATGAAGCAGGCTGGGTTTGGTCTCAAAAGCAGGATGCTGAAATCAGCTAATCTTGTGGTTTCAACTGGGTTCTAGCTTCAAGGTAATTTCCAGTCTGGGCCAGGCTCTGTGTGACAAGGATAGCTGGGTACCTGTGCCAGGGAGATAATGAGGTACTGATCATTTGAGCATAACCTATAACTAAGGCCATTCTAGGATACATCATATGTGACCTATGAGCATTATTAGCATGAGCCAGCAATGCACCCCTGAGGTAAAGGAAGCCAACAGCACCTGAAGCTGCAGGAGGGGGACTGCTTCCAGCAGGTGATGGAGGTGACCCTTCTCCTCTGCTCAGCACTGGTGAGGCACATCGAGAGTGCAGGGACCAGTTCTGTCTCCCCAGTACAAGAAAGGCATGGACATATGCTGTGGAGGTGATGAAGGGGCTGAGGCATCTGACATAACAGGCAAGACTGAGCAATCTGGGACTGTTTGGCTTGGAGAAGATAAGGCTCAGCAGTGTCTTATCAATGCCTATCAATGCCTGATGGGGGGAGTAAAAGAAAAGGAACCAGACTCTTCCCAGTGGTGCCCAGAGACAGGACAATAAGCAAAGGGCACATTTTAAAATACAGGAAATTTCAACTTAAGGCAACACTTTTGTACTATGCAGGGGATCAAAGACAAGTTTGCCCAGGGAGGTTATGGAATCTCCATCCTTAGAGATACTCAAAACCTGACTGGACACAGTCGTGGACAACCTACTGTGGCTGACCCTCCTTGAGCAGGTCGTGGTTGGACAAGATGATGTCCAGAGGTCCCTGTAATCTCAGCCATTCTGTGATTCCGCAACACAGAATGCGTATTATGTGTGAGGAATGCTGGGGCTGATGTCACTGCTTCTTATAAGATATTTTATCATTTGAATTCTTACGTATGCAGTGTTTTGATTAGAACTTTTCACTGTGGCATCGGCACCCAACTGCTGTTGATTAATCCCTAGTCTTCTGATGGGTTTCTATCTCCATGTCCTAGGGCATTTTAGGACTCGGCCTCAGACCTAGAAACTTGATGATGTTTGTGGTTCTTAGGTGCATGAGTTTGCATCTGCATTGACATAACTGGACATACATTTTTCATCTCAACAGTTGATAGTCAGTCTGTATAACAGAACTGTTGCCTTTGTTGTTTTCCATATTAGCAATTTGTGTGTCATACTGCAAATTTTATGTGCAGTAATGCTATGTTTTTATCAAGGGTACTGATAAGCGTATTGAAAAAACTAATGCTAAAAGAGATTCATTTATAAACTCACAAAGTATGCAATCCCTGGGAATGAAAACACTTGAACTGTATTATATTTTTATGACCTAGTTGTTAACCACTTTCAAAAATTATCATTTAATTATGTGTTACATTGATTATGTTTAGAGTTATTTGTTAATGCAGAATTGCATCATATGTTTGGTAAAGATGCTATTTCAACCACAATCTTCATTATCAGTCTAATGCTTAATCTCATTAAAACAGTATCAAATTCGTTTGACAGGCTGAGTTCCTGGGAAACCGTGTCGACTGTCACTAATAAATCCATAATCCGTTAATTCTTTCATTAGTATCCCGTATCAGCATTTCTATGAGTTTGCTTGATGACACTTGCTAGCTAAAGCTGCCGGTAGTTACTCAAGCAATTCAGTTTGTTGTCTGAAAATACGGGTTCAACCTTAACTTTTCCCAGAGAAGTTACTGAAGTACCTTTGTCAAGCGGCCTGGCCACAAAAGCACAGGATTGCCGCGCAGACCAGTTTCTTTTCAGTTTCTTAACCCTTCTCCAATTCCTCAAAGGCGATGGACGAGTTTTGCGCAGCTCCCCACCGCCCCGGAGCGCTCCCGGTGGCCGGTCCCGGCGGTGCGGGGCGGTGCGGTGCGGGGCGGAGTGGCCGCAGTATCGCAGCGATGCTCTAGGTGGGGCTTCAGCACCGGCAGAGGCGGCGAGCGGGGCTGCCCACCTCTGTCGTAAGAGTACAACCAGCCCTTAAAGGCGATGGAGGGATTTGAAACGACTTTGTCCCGTCTTTAAGCTCGGCCTTGTTGCTTTGGCCGAACTGCCTTTTACACCGGCTCGCCTGCGGGGCTGTTCCCTGTCATCGTCCTTAAGGAGGAAACGTTTTTTTCTGGTCCTGTTTATCTTCCCTTAAAATTCATATGAGTGTGGCAACCTGACAGTGTCCGTGGAGGATGTTTGCGTGGCAGTGCAAGGGTGTAACTTAAATAAGTAAGTTTTAAATAGAATGACTCACTTGGAGTGATAATGTCTTGTGCTTTAGTATGCCGTTCCCTTAGCGTTACTTTCTTAGCACAAGCAGCTAGATTTGCTGAAGCCTTAGGCTGCAAGCTGTAAACTTCCACCTAGAGTTATTGAACTTGTACAGAACTTGTATCTAGTCAAGCAAGAGAAGATCTCCAGATCCAGCATAAACCCAAAGATGATGATGGTATAAACATCAATGGTAGCTGCAACTAGTCAAGATACCAGCCTGCCTAGAGAATCCAATTCCTGTGAAGGAATCCAATAAGGAGTCAGAAGGTGTTGAAGAATCTCAGGCCAGAATGATCACTGGACCTGAGGCCATGTGAAAGGGCCATGCAGATCGCACGAAGAGTGAATGCATGGTCTGCAAGGGTATAAAAGCCCAGGGATTTCTTTGTTCAGGGTCCCTCTCCAGAGGCACCCAGCTCAAGCTGACCATGTTGGTGTACCATTCTATTCTATTTTTTTTATTTTTATGAGATTAGATGCCTGAGACTCTGCTTCAGGAAACCTAGGGTTCAAACTGCAGAGGGAGTAACACTGGACACTCGGATTGGACCACAGTTCTTTTTCTGCTTGTCAGTGGAAAATACATCCACAAATCCTCTAAACTGCTTTTAACATCTCAGCCTCACATCTTACTGTAGCACAGAGAAACAGCATCACCTTGGTCTGTTCACAGAGGTCTCTGCAGGCAGAAGGACAGCTGGCCCAGAATGTAATTGGGGGTCTGGGCTGTAGGCTTGGACTCAGTGTCTGTAGCAGCAAACTGAACCAGTCTGGGAGCCTTTGGTTGCAGCTGCCAGATGCAGCTGCCCATTTCCATGCCTTTAACTCTCTTGGCCTCCACAGGACACTTGAAAGATGGAGACTTGATAAGGTGGGTTCACTTGATAAGGGATCACAGACTTAAAAGTTTGTGATTGACAGTAAACAGTTCTGCTGGCTGCTGGTGACTAGAGGCATCCCTCAGGGATGGGTACTGGAGCAGTGTTGTTTAATGTCTTTATTCTTGAGCTGGACAAGGGGATGGAGTTTGTTAGGGTTTTGGGTATATACTCCCACTACTGGGGCTTGGCTGGTGGGCTTGGGACTAGTGCCATCCCTGTGCAACCTATGGGGATTGGGGGGAGCTCTCAAATGTGCTGTGGAGGGGTTGTAGCTAGGGCCAACCCTTGCTATAGGGAACTGCTTTCAGCTCTGTGTCTTGTGCCACAGGCACTGACCTGCGGACAGGACCTTTACTATCACCCATAGGCAGCCTTGTGGCTATGGACCAGCCTGTCAACCACGGGGTCTGGGCTGACCCCATCACTGTCTCAGCCTGGCCCTGATGGTTTAGCAGGCTCTGTGGTGCTGGCTGCAGCCAGTGAGACCCTGCAGACCCCACTGCCACCCTTGGGGAATTCTGACCAGGTGTTATGAAAAAATTGTTCACGATGAGGGAGGTCAAACATTGGAGCAGGCTACCCAGAGAGGTTATGGAGTCTCTGTCCTTGGAGATATTCAAAACTTGACTGGACACAGCCCCAAGCAACCTAATCTACTTGCCCCTACTTTAAGTAGCTTGTCTGATTGATGACCTCCAGAAGTCCCTTCTAAACTGTATTAGCCTGTAAGTCTGTGGTTCTGAAATTGTGTAGCTGCGTCCAAACCGTCTGTGCTTCCTGGCCTGTGCTGCCTCCCAAACTGTGCATGGGGATCGCTGAGGAGACTGCTGTCTGGCTAGGGGGAAAGCCAAGGCACTGGCCATGGTCATGGTTAAACAGTGAAGGAGACAAAGTTCCAGTGTCTAGAATGGTTTAAGTAAATAAACACAGTTTGCAAATACAGAAACGTAAAATATAAAAATGGTAAATAAAAACACTTGATTTATTTTCACACAAATGCTGTTACCTTTTTCTTTCTGTTCATTTCACTAATGGCAATGGTTACAAACGTGAAATCCTGATCCTTCTCAGGCTGCACACTGGACAGGTATCACCAAAGGCATGCGCACACCACTATGATTATATGCAAATATCTTTTCACTAGCAGTGATATTTCATTTCCACTTTTGTAGAATGAAAACCCTTTTGAAACAGAAAACTGTTATTTTCAGAACCAAACTAAAGAGTTCTTAGTATTTAACTGATTATTAATTCCTTATTCCTGGTTAAGATCCATTCATATCAAGATTTATAAACAGTGATGACTTTTAGGATTGCTCAGTTTTTTGCATACAGTATTTACATATTTTTAAGTAGGTTTTCTGGAAAAACAGAAAGCTGAGAATCTTTCCTGCACCTTCCAAGTTCACAGTGTCATTCTGGGGGTGGGATATAATCCAAAGCAACTGAAAATGCCCTGCCATCAGCCTTTCTCTGTTTAATCTATTAGCCACTCAGCTGTATAATGTATTATCTGACACACAGCGATAAGCAGCTTAGCTCTCCAAGATCATATTAAATATGTTCAGTTTAGCCTAATTCTGCAGCACTCCATGAGAAGACACCCTTATGTCCATCTGGAGCCTGCTAGAAATCAGTGCAGACCTGCTTAGGCATGGGGACCCTCCTGCATGGCTCTTGGCCTTGGAGAAGAACATACTTTCTGATTGTCTGGTCCTTCCTTCTTTACTAACCCCCTTTCTTCAGGTCCTGTTCATGCACTTAAGAAATGAAACATTCAAGTAAGGCCATGCCCCAGAAAACAAAAATATCCCCATAGTAGATCATTCAAAAGTGTATGGGTAAGAATTGAACTGCCTTGACCTCTTGTTTAATGATTTCTGATGGAAAAACACATTTTATGAAGAACTCCTACCCTGCAATTTCCATATTTTAAAAATACATCTTCTTAGTATTTTGTTAATAGTTCACTGAAAGATTGACAATCACATCTACTCCCTATATTCTCTCTTTAATTACTTGTCACCTTGCAAAAACTACCAAACATTATCAAGTTCCTTTGAGTCTGTTTCAAGCCCTGACACTAATACACAGGTGGGGTAGTAGTCCTTGTCTTTTTGACACCTCTCCAAGGCTGAAAGGATAAAGACTCTGTAAGGACAGATCCTCTCAGCCCCCTCTCCAGTGTGGCTTCAGCTGTTCCTGGCACGGATGTGTGCACTCCTTTTGCTGTTTGGGAGCTCCATCTGCAGCTCAGTGATCACAAGCTGAATTATAACCGATAGATATAAATAGATTTGATGAGGATGATGAATGTGATAGTCATCCCTAGACAATCACTGCCAAGAAAATAGCTATATTATATATATTTTAAAAATTGGATCTTTTTTCAGGGAAATGGGGACAAATTGAGATGGAAGGAAGCAGTGACAGCAACTGTAGGACTTAAAAATAGTATTAACTGATATTAACATTGGTTAAGTATAATAAATAAATATAATAAATGTAATAAAAACTGTCTGAAACTCAAGTCTACCAGTATTGGTGTGTGACCCTGAAGTAAGCATTGGTGAACACTGCTTGTAGTAGGACAGGGAGAATAAGCACAAGTTTTTACTTTTTTTTTTTTTTTAACTTGATTTTTCTATTAATTCTTTGCTTATTTTTAAACACACAGCCCTCAGATCGTCAGCTTTAAAAAAAAATATCTGCTCAGGCTTCTTCTCCTTATAAATTCTAAAATGCCTATTTTAAGGGGATTGCTTGTATTCCTTTTGGTAATTCCATTTGACATTGGAGTTGAAGGTCATATGACCTCAAACAAGATGGGTGCCAGTGCTGACAAAACTGAATAGAGTGGTACAATTTCCACAGGATTTAAAGTTAACCTCATTGCATGATTGGCTTACATTTCTAATCCAATATATCAGGCTAAATATAGATTTTGAAGACAATTTCTTTCCATGAAAATAATCACTGCAGGCTAAAAATGAGTAAAAATGTAAATTAAGAAAGAAAACTGTTAAATTAAGTTATAGACTGTCATCTTGCTAGTATATTGACCTGAAACTGCATATACAGAAGACACCTGCAAGGCAGAGATGGTAAAACATAGAGAAATTAGTATGCTTGAATATATATTTATAGAGGGAGAGTTTCTGATGCCGTCAGCAATTTCTGTCAAAGACCTCTCTTCAGAGGCATCACTGCTGACTTTCAAACATTTCATGTTTTATTATTGCATTTAAATCATTAATTATGAATGGCGTCCCTGGATGATCTGCAGGAGATATGAATCATTTATTGTAACTAAAACAAACTCTTTTTTTTGTTTGTTTGTTTTTGTTTGGATTGTTGTTGTTTTATGAGTTTTGTTTTCTTTTGTTTTGTTTTTCATTTAAATAAACCAACACAAAATAATTTCCAAAGAATCAAGACAGCAAAACCTTTAGAAAACAACTAGTGTGTTAGGAAATGCTACAAATCACTACTACAAAACTCGCCAAGGTCAGAGAAGGAACTAGAGAGTGGGAAGCTGAGATTTAAGACCATATGATGGGCTTTTTTGTTTTCTCTAGTCTCCTAAATTCCCCAATAATGTAAAAATCAGAAAACATGTTATATAGGCAGATGCTATTCCAATTTAATAAACCCATACTAATATTTTGTAGATAAGAGAGCTGCTTCTGTGTGAGAACCATCTCTGGGGCACTAAACCCACTTGGGAACAGTCTTTTCATTTCCCGTATTAGAACAAGACATGAATTTCCACGACAGAAAAAAGATTTGCTTCACTGACAAAGGTTCCTGTCTCTGTTGGAATTCAGCGAGCTCCAAACATAGGACAAATAATATAACCCAGTTCTCTTGGTTTTATTTATTTGTTAGTGTAACTTGTACCAAGAAGTATAAATAGACCTTAGTTGCTGGGAAGTTCACAGCACTGTTTTTTATCAGCCTCACAAGAAATTTGTTCTGAATCCTTAAGGGGTTTATTCTTAATACATGAATCCAAGCCTATGAGAGAAAGTACATCTTCAACTGTAGTTGTACAGAAAGTACATCTTCAACTTCATTATATCCAAGTCCTGTAAAAATCAGTCTCAAAGGTTCAACATCTAGATGCAGCTTTCAGGTAAACGTGTGAGACAACCCAGGCTTGGAAGTGACAGCAACATAGAGATAGGGTGAAGATAACACATGTAAAGCTGAAGATGGAGATGTTGGTAGGTATGATAAACCACGACTAACAATTATCTACTGCTTGTCATGCTTAAGGGCTGCATCCCAGTAAGTGACAAAATGGCAAGATCCTAAAAGAAATATTGAAAGAGAGATTGTCTCTCAGAATTGCTTTAAAGAAGATATACCTGCTGCACACTAAGTCAGCTGCAAGTTCAGAACCAAGCCAGGTTTCTTGGCCTGCAGGACAGGGTCATGCTATGGAATGTTTGTAAGGTCCTCACCAGTTACATCCTAAAAAGAAGCCTGCTGTTTGGATTTACATTAATTCACAGTTCCTATCTCACAGTCTGAATCTGCAACCCAGTTTTTTGCTTATCTCGTTCATTCACATGGATAGTTCTGTTTATTTCACTGAATACTACTCATCTGAGTGAGGTCTACCCAATGGGAATAAGGATGACAGCTACAGGCTTTAGGGATTAGATGGGGAGGCAGGCAAGTGCATTGAAATGAAGAAGCTGACCTGGTTCTGTGGGCATATGAAACAATATTTTGCCTTTCTGTGACCGTGAGGTCTTTGCTGGACCCTTGCTAGCCTTTGACCCACTGATGATGCAAGGGATCTCAGGAGCAACCCCTTACACTGGCCTCCAGTGCAGTCTACTCTGTAGTCCAAAAACTCTGAAAAAGGGTCTGTTTCATGTCCTATTATCTAGATTCCATTAAGTAAATCTGCATCCAATTATAATACCAAAGTGTCCATTGTGCTCAGTTTAATATTTCTTACACTTTCCTAGACTGAAATCATCAACCTCAAAAAGTTAATACTGAGTCAAAGTATCTCCTGTCATTTTAAACAGAGCTGGGTTTTTTAAGTGGACACAATACAGTGGGCATCACAGATATTGTCTGAAATACCTGTGGTGTCATATTTGTCAATTTGTGGTCTAGACAGCTTTCTTTATATGAGTAAGGAAATAATTCATTGAAAAAATAGTTTTTAAAAATTATATCCTCATTTCAGGACTTATCTAAGAACAGCCTATGCTGACCAATTCATAGCTAAAATAGGTTATGACTGAGACAGGTATGCTGTCAAAAATGGGGTAGCTTGCATAGATCTGAGGTGTATTTCTACATGAGGAACAACCTCCTTAATTTTTTTTGTTTTAAAATTTGGTCCAATCTTTAGCATTTTCACAAAGCCCAGGGTCATATTCTGCACTCACATTCATCCCCAAAAGCATCTGAGAGCAAAAAACTGTTGTTAGGTTTAGCAACATAGTTTCTTGGCCATACCTTCATTAGTTATTTTATATCTGCTATTCTGAAAGTAATTCTAGTTCAGCCTAGCTGCATTTATTAAAAATCAATAGCAGCTTTGACATGCTTACCCTTGCCATGCCATTACTACAACAGCAGGCTTGACCCTGCTGGCTGCTGCATCATATGTCTGTTGCTTAGTGAAACAGAAAGTATGTATCATGAGAAGACAATTTTGATGAATCACGCAAATAATATTTCTTGCAGCAAGATCAATTTTGCTAACCTCTCATAACTTCTCATTTGGCTTGCCATGTTTGTTTTACAGATTTCCAATGAAGACCAGTTGTCTGCCTTTCACCATCCTCTTCCAATTAATGAAAAAAAATGGGTTCAATTAGTTTTTTGTTCTTACCATCCAAGTCATGCTCTGAATAGTCTGGAAGCTGTCCTAGGCTGTGCCTTCACTGACAAAAGTAATACATACTTGTGTCAACCGGCAGTTCTCCCAGTGGAAAAATATGGACACAAAGAATTTCATTTTTTTCTGCAAAGAGCTGGTGAACTCAAATGTGACCAGAGGTAACAGTACTGAGTTTTGTAGCTGACTTTTGGGAAGTGCTAAAAATGCCACTTAGCATTTTCACCAGTTTTCATATTAGAACTGAACAACAGTTATATGTTAATTAGTCCCCTATGGAAAAATATTAATTCCCAACTGCTGCCTCCTCAGTACTTTTATGGCAGTAGAAAATAAGTCTTAGATAGCTCTGAGCACTGCATTGAAGATCTGATTTGAGCAAACATGATGCAAAACCCATCACATAGAAATGCAAAACGTAACAAACTTTATGCCACAAGTCTGAAGTGACTAAATCAATATTAGCAAATTTGGCAGGGTTACTTTACCTAAGAATACAGAAGTGTATCTGCTTTGACAGACAGGTCCAAGCTCAGCATGAAAGAGCCCAGGGTGAGACTATTATGGTGATGCATGGGAGGTAATGATTTGTCTTTAGCCATTGCTTGAGACATCATATAGTTTCCCATTTACTTAGGTGCTGTTTAGCCTGGCTTACATTGCTTCCTACACGCTCCTTTGCTCAGTGTACTAGCTAAACAGGTTGTATGTACGCTGACTTGATGGTGCCAGGCCAAGCAGCTGGTTTCTGTCCAGTCTGCTCCTGATCTGAATCCATATCTCCACTTCTGTCCAGGCAGGAGAGGGTCCTCTCTGCTCAAACCAGCTCACAAAATTGCAGTCAGTTCTCATGTAGGTCAATACAACCTGTATGCAGCACGTCTCTAATCACTGCTGCCACTTTTTCCTTTTCTGCCTTCTCCCTCGGTCAGCTCTGGCTCTCACTTGCTAGTCCCCTCTCCAGTTTGGAAAACAGGACCCATGTGCTTTCCCCACCCCTTCATTCTCCTTGGCCCCTGCCCATGCTCCTGTGATGGTGTCAGGGCAGTGCTCCTCTGGTCTAGAAGGATGCCAGTGGGTTGGCTGCAGCCATCTGTGCTTCTTTTATGGAATGTAATTAATTCAATTTCGGCCTCCTGTCTGTGAGGAAGGGCTCTGCCTGTCATGTGGCATCATCACCAGAAAGATGGGATATGCCTGGGACAGGGCAGAAGCCAGCATAACATGCCCGGTCCACACATGCTGCACACAGGGACACCTTTGGCTTTGAGCTGAGGATCAGTGTTGGCCAAAGACTCTTCCTTTATGGTTCCTAAAGGTCACATCAAACCTGTGCCTGAGCACAGTCTTGTGCCCCTGCAATGTGAATGTGGCCTCCATTTGTGGGCTTGAAATGCAGTGCACATATAGTCATTACCTCAAATTTACATCAACATTCCAAGCTGGAGATTTTTTCCCCCTCTCTGTTCTGTGAAACATCTAAAAACCTCCAAAGTACTATAAAGATAAGAACTATTCTGAGTTTATTTGGTGCATACATGTTAAGAAAGTTGCCAGTATTCATGTAATCAGCTGCTTCTTATTCTCCACAAGCTTACTCACTTTTTGTCCTTGCATACAGAACTGTTATTGCTGACCCTCCTCTCCTGCAAAAAAATGAATCTTCTAAAGTGCCTTGTCAGAGTAGAACTGTACAGACATGGAAAAACAGCTGGAAACTGGCCAAAATGAGTGTGGTGGTAGGTTGCTTTTCCAAGGGCTTGGCAGAAGGTCCCCCAGAAAAGGGCTGGCAGGAATGTAATGCTCTATGACTGCTCCCTGAATGCAGTTTGCATCTTGAATGCTCGCTAATTTTTGTTGGAACTGCAGATGGGGAAATGAGATTTGTGGGGGGCTTTCATCCCTCATTCCTCTGCTTTAATGTAGACTACTAAAGGTTGATCAAATTAACAGAAATAAGAAAAAATCTTTTCCCTTAATTGGAAGAAAAAGAAAAAAATCTGCTCAGAAGTCTGGTTTCACCAAGAAATGCAAGCCTACTGGGGTTGACATCGTTGAGCCTGATTTATGTGCAATATCTTGGTGTGAAAGAGCAGATGGGGTAGAAGGCTGGGCACTGCCTGAAAATGGCCTAGACTCCTGCTCCTCCGTCAGAGCCACTGGCTTCAGCAATGGTGGGATCTTTAAAGACATGAATATGGCACTTCTTACACAATGTAGCTGTAAGTTTATGGAATGATGAATGATTTAACACAGAGCATGAACGATGTTCTTACCTCCAGGTTCAGTTACTGTAAGTCAAATGACTGAGCTACATCAGATGATGAATTCTACAGGAAAATGTTTGTCTTTTCAAAGGTCCTTGGTATTTAGGAATTCATGGAGGAAATCAAAGCAGACACAGATACTAGCAACTAGTCATGCTTCAACTACAGGGCAGCAGATCGGGGCTTCAACAAAAGAGCAGCAGCTGAGAAGAATAGAGTCTTACAAAGCTTTGGAATTATCTAGGTGTATTTAGATTTAAATGGCATGAAGGATGGTTTACCCCACTCCCTGTGTTTTGTTTGTTTGTTTATTTGTGTTTCCTGATGGTTATAAAGAGATGGTACAGAAATAATTCTGAAATCAAGAACAACCGTACCTGTCTGCTTTCCTCAAGAAGCCACAAATTTGTGAATGCGAGAATCAAAGCCTTTCTCAAAATTATTCCAGCTCTGTCTTTTCCCAAGAGCCTGCTTTAACACCTGTGCTTTGTAGTAGCTTCAGTGATTCAAGTAAAAAGAAAGAAAGCTTTATCTTGGGATGTTACCTCTAAAATGTGGGGAAAGTTGTGAAATGTTCTGACTGCAATCCTTTGGCCACAGTCCAGATTCTGGAAAGAACAGAGTCCTGCATGAAACTGCGTTTGTTATTGGCAGACTTTGGTGATTTACAAAGCCTC
The DNA here is from genome assembly GCA_024605025.1 of Megaceryle maxima. Classification (NCBI taxonomy): domain Eukaryota; kingdom Metazoa; phylum Chordata; class Aves; order Coraciiformes; family Cerylidae; genus Megaceryle; species Megaceryle maxima. The sequence goes on along the minus strand of JANHGN010018870.1, from coordinate 27,563 downwards.
TGATGCCATTTTTGCAAGCGATAGTGTGAGCTTGACTAGCAGCTGCTCGACCCATTGTGCATGTAGAGGAGGAGTCATAATAGTATGCACAGCCCATGACCACAAGCATTAATGCACAACTGAGAGAGTGTAGCCTGGATGTTCCTTCTGTGACCAAACTGATACTTAAAAATACAGACAGTGGCTTCTAGGACATATGTGGAGAATCAGGCTTCAAAAAACATTACTTCACATGCTTTCAAGCTGTGTCTAGCCAAGATATTTATAGGCCATCAGCCACCACACTGGGTGCCATTACTCAACAAGTGGAACAATCCTGTACTTGCATCACATTACTTTGGGCATTTCGTATGTTTTAGAGCCTTTGCTTTCTCTTGGGGTCTGCAGTGTGATATCAGCTGATGATATTCTGTAGCTCTATTGAAGCTGGAACATTCTGTTTTTTCTACTACTTTTCTTCTTCTTTTGCTGCTCCCTAGCATGACAGTCACATTTCTACCAAGGAAGATTGCTTAGGACTGTCAGAGCTTTTAATGATGCTCTAAAGCTACTTTTCAACATGTTTTGATACTTAGAATTTTTAAGAAGTGCTGAAGACCCCTTTAGAAATGTCAGGTATGTGGATTGTTGCAGAGTCTATGTGAATTACTAATCCTTAGCAAACTTTCACAGAACCCAGAGAAATAACTTATGGGTAACAACAGCCCACAGAACTTCTAAAATGCCTTAGAAAGACTGCTGCTTTCAGGTAAGAGATAAAACCACCTTAAGCACTTTTTCAGTCCTCAACACAATATTCCATTTCTTTGGGATTTTTCTCCTATGCTTATTGTATCATCTTGCTATACAAATAATCTTTTATCATGATTATAATCTTATTTGTCCAAGGTTGTACTTTTATATTTCTGTTGTCACATATTTGCAAGCCTTGGGTTTGTGTATTCTTTGTTACCTTAGCAGCAGTAAAGTTCTGTTTAATCTTCCCTGAAGATCTGGCGTAACAATGAATCATTCTTGCCGTGAAATCTTTAGAAACTACTCCCTGCTCCCCATAAATTCACGTTTTCAACTCCAGTTGTAAAATGCAGTGTTTCTGTACCTCCTGTAAACATGGGAAACTGCTTATAAATCATTTTAGGGATGTTTTTGATTTACAGCATTTCTTCTGCCTAACTAAATGTACTGTTTGGTCTTCAAGCCTCTAGAACTGTACAATAGAAATGGAGGTAAAGGCATGGCTTCAGGACATTTACCAGCAGCCCCTGATGGCCAGTCTTAACCTGTACACCACCTGAAAGTGTAAAATACCCTGTGGCAATGTCCAATATGTTTTACCTTCCACAGAGTAATGGCTTTCTTCTTAGGAGCCATGTAAAGTAAAAGGCTGCTTTACAGGCTTCGAATTCTTCAATTTCTCAGTGTAGTATTTCTTTTTCTTAACTTTCTGGATTATTTCCATGAAAGAACTACCTTCTTTGTGTGTTAGGAAACACTAGCAAAAGAGAGAAATGAAAAGCTGTCTGGATTCTCAATGCCCATCAAAGTGAATACTGAAATGTTACAGGTGCAAGATTTTTAGCCAAAATATTATAAATTTGCTTATAAAAATTTAGAATTACAGGAAAATTAATTGAAATGCACCTTGAGATAGTTCAAAATCTGTTTCAAAGCATGTTTGAAAGGAGGCTTTAATTAAGTTGCTGCATTAATTGTCAAGTAATTAAATGTAGGCAGGAAGCCCCCTGCTCTGTCTTTGATGGTTTCTCTAAACATGTGGAATAAGGATGCCAAAGTGTCGGCTAGAAGCTCTGTCAAGTGTGATGGCTGGAAGATCTCCATGAGCTCTAGCACTTTAGATCAGTTTGGGTCTATCAGCTCTGGCCATGAGTTTGGCTACTCAGATTCTGTTTTGAAGTTCAAGGGCTACAGGAACAAAAGGGAGACTAAAAAAAAAAAAAAAAAGAAAAGAAAAATGTATATTGGCTTGGCTGGCCAGGGATCAATTTGGGGCATTCAAAATGGAATGGTGGGTTTGGTTCTTCTAATGGGTGCTGGTTTTACCTAGTTTTACCTTTCCCACCACCCTTTTTTTCCCATAGTTGTTGAGAATTTATGCATCTCAGTAACACTTTCACGTGAACTGAAATGAATGCTGTTTGTTTTCCAGGTGGGAAAGTAGACTAGTTTTGTAGCTTTTGGAGCTGACAAAGTAGAGGACTCTCATGAGGACAGGAAACAACCTTAAAAATATCTTAATTGCAATTTTTACATTTCCATTAGAATTCCTTAATTCTCTTATTTATATCTCATGCTTTTTCCAGTTATTGCCATTGCCACATGGCTTCTCTAGGTTATTTGTTGTATGTTGAGGCTGTCTCTGAGAGGTAGGAGCATCTTCTTCTGTTTAGTGAGAGTTAAAGATGTTCAGCACCCTTCAGAATCAGACTTTGCTATCTTTTTATTTCCCTGATTTTCTGTATTTAAGAAATATATTAGAAGACAGGAGTTATTAATATTATCATTTAATGCTATATATTAATTCTGTGATCAAATCAAATGCAACCGACTGCAGTGAGTTGCCCTGATTCTATTTGTTTCATATAATAACAGTATGGCCAGACTAGAAAGTTAAACCCAGTATTTTCTAGTAAGGAGTAAATAGGGAAGTAAGTTGGAAGTAAACATCTCCATCTTCTAAAGAAAACGTAGAGAAACACAGGAAAATATATTGTCAGAAATAATCCTGCAGTGTGGAGGAAATTCACTGAGTAAGGTAATGGGGATTTTCCAGCAAATTCCTGTAACTACTCACCTATCAAAGAATTTTAACAAGTTGCTTGGAGTTACCTAACCAATGAACAGAAAAAAAATATTTGCTTCCTTTGCTCCCCTTGATGGTCTTTCAGCAACAATTAACCAGCAAACACTTGTTAATCACTGTTTTGTTGTTCCCATGGCAAGAGTTGTGCTCAAAGGAAGACAGGAGCAGTGAAGCCAGAAAATCTTAACCTTTGTACCTCAGTTTACTCTGATGACGTTTACTTTTTTCAACAAGCACTCTCCTGAAAGCAAAGTAATGAACAGTTATGAATCTTTGCAAGACTGGTACTGAATTGTCAGTACAGGATTGAATGTTACATGACTGATATTGAGCTCTGCTCCAGAGGACAGTGAAGTCATCAGAAAGCCTCCCAGTGACTACCACAAGATATAAATCAAGCTCAAAATGAGCACTGAACATCCTGATTAGTTTTTACGTCTCTTGATATATACTTTCCAGGAGACCTGCAGGATTTCAAAATAAACAGTCAATATTAAAATATAAAGAAAGCTTGAAGGGCATATTTTGGCAGCGAGTCAATGCCCGTGCTTAGTCTGGACAGTGGAAGTTCACTGAAGGCAGTGGCAATGCAAAGATGTGAAGGAGGGTGACACCATGAACCTCACCATGGGGATGAAATGGTGGGGAGAGTTTAGTCAGAGGGAATGAGTAACCATCTGTCTGTGTGTAAGGAAGTAAGAGGATGAAGTTTACAACTGTAGTAACATGTACAAGGCTGCCAGCTATGTGGTTCTGAGTCTTTAAATAAAGACAGGCCACGTCCTCGCAGACCTAAAAGCTGATGAGGACCATAGGGATTCCCCTCAGTCACTTGCAGATGAGCTGACTGATGAAGGGTTATTTGGGCTTATCTTCTTATCCTGTTGATAATAACATCTGTTCCACATCTGACGATACTAAGAACTGTACATCTACACTACGGAGTGAAAATGGGCAGCGCTGTTTGATTCCTTTGAGATGTACAGCACAGGAGAGCCCTCTCACCCCGCGACCCACCTCCCTCACATTGTCCCCCCTGCCCTGAAAGGAAGGTGCCTGTGTGGTCTGTCCAGAGCAGTGCCATTTTCTACCCCTTTGCTGCTGTAAATGGTGGCCAGCAAGGCTGGACTTGGGCCCGGCAGAGTGGACATGCTGGCTCCCTGTGGGGCAGGAGTGGCGGGAGCGCCCAGGCAGGCTGGGCTGTCAGGGAGAAACAACCCTAATGGCAGAGCACCCTAATTTAAGCACCTTTCTTGTTCATCATGCTCTGGGGCCAAACTGACCTTCGAGCAGCGCACCTTGAGGGTGGCACAAATCCCTTCTCAGCCTCTCAAACGCAAATGGCGGCACTTGGCACCCCCGGGCGTTTGGGCCACGGCAGCTTGAGTACAGAGGCTGCCGTCTTGGCGCGGTTTCGCTGGTGCGACACGACCCGCGCCGCGCTGTCCCCCGCCCGCGGAGAACTACAGCGCCCGTCGGCCCCTGCGCGTCGCCCCCACCTTTCCCGCCTCTCTCCGTTCTCGCCTGCCTCCTGTCAGCGAGGAGCCGGACCCGGCTCGCCCGAGAAGGGCTGCAGCCGCGGGGAGCCGGGGTGCTGCGGCTGGTGGCGGCTCTCGGGGGGCGGCCGCAGTTTGTGAGGCGGGGCGGCCTCGTCTCCGTCTCCGTCTCCGTCTCCGTCTCCGTCTCCGTCTCCGTCTCCGTCTCCGTCCCCGTCCCGTGCGAGGGAGCGGCGTCTCCGCAGTCTCACTGCCCCGTCCCGTCCGATCCGGTCCCGTCGCCGCCGCGGCTCATGAGGTGAAGATGGTGATCCGCGTCTTCGTCGCCTCCTCTTCGGGCTCGGTGGCGGTGAGTGCGGGGAAGCGGCGGGAAGAAGGGAGAGGAGCGGGGCGCGGGGCCGCCGCGGGCAGAGCGCAGCCTCCGGGGCCGGCGCCGGGCGAAGCTGTTCGGTGGTTGCCAGCCGCCGCTCGCCGGCCCCGCGGTTGCCGAACCTGCTCTCGGCACCGGGACCTCGCCCCGCACGCCGACACGGACCTGAGAGTCACTAGGCTGATGGGAAACGCGGGTCTCAATTTGCCGGCATTGCGTGTGCAGTGGGGGAAAAAATGACAACTTCTTCCTCCCGCCTGCACCCCGAAAGGCCGCCAAAGCTTAACTTGTTCGTAAAGTACTTTTGGCAAACCAAGCCTCCCCGAAACCTCTTCATGGGGGACAAATGTTGGGTGTATTTAAAAGGTCTCAGAGGTTGTGGAGTATCCTTCTCTGGAGACTTTTGAAACCTGGCCAGACACGTTCCTGTGCAACCTGCTCTGGGTGAACCTGCTCTGGCAGGGGGGTTGGACTCGATGATCTCCAGAGGTCCCTTCCAGCCCCTACCATTCTGTGGTTCTGTGATGCTGTGATTAAATCTGCCCACTTGGAAGGGGGGTTCAGCGCCTTTGTGCAGGGGAAGCCACCCTGAGGTGTGCTGAGCCCTGTCAGGTGCAGTGCCTTTTAGTGCCTGCAACCAACTACTGCGTATTTAAAAATAAATAAAAGGAGAGTCTAGAGGCAAACTTCAGGCCACTAACATCTCTCTGCATTAAGAAATGCTCTGGAAAAGGTACAACTCCTTTCAAACTCAGTTTTGAAAAGCATCCCTGCATCCTCTGCTTAATTGAAGCTCTTATAGCTTTCTCTTGTTCAATTAATTATGCATGTGACCTGTGAATTTCCACATTTTTATATAAGGTCACAGCTCTGATTTCCATTAAGGCAATCTGAGCGTAAATGTTTTACTGAATTTGTTCTTTAATGAGAACATCAGAGGGATTTAGATAGAATTGTTCTTCTTTATGCTTCAGTGGTGGAGGCAGCATTATTTTTGTATTGTGGAAGGATGTAGCACTGTTTTTTCCTATCTGAAGGCTTATTATGTGCTCACTTCCTTCAGCCTTTTACTGTGTGATACTTGTTTTCAGTTCAGTGGCATGGTGACAGGTATGTGTTCTGATATGTTTTGGCATGAAGTGTTCAAAATGCTTAGTGGCTGCATTACAGCTAATAAAAACTAATTATCCATTTCAGTAGCCAACTGAGTAAACACAGAGCATCTTCCGAACTCTATAGTCCATATTCATCAAGCAAGCATCCATAATAGAAACATCTCCTCCCCTGCGTGGGCAGTTGGTTCATACCGTGGTGGCTCAGTATAGCAATAAGTTTAGTTTCTGTTTCATGCTTCATAGCTTGAACAATAATGCATAGTTTTATATTTTGTTTTTGTTGAAGGGGACAAAAAGGGCCACATAATTAGCTGACTGAAATCTCATTTCTGACCAGTCTGAAAATAGGTTATGTGTGTGAGTTTTTGATTCTGTCCTCACTTTCACCTGTCTCTGCCTGCAAGGTTCATATCCCATTAGCAGCAGCCACATAACCCTCTTCACTCTCTAATAACCCAGCAAATTGAACCTGAGGTTGACAAGCAATTTAATTTGCACATCAGTTCACTTGCTGCCTTTTTTCTGAGTTGGGCAACAGTAAGTTGACATATAATAGAGATAACAGTTCCCATACTGGTGATAGTCAACTTTCTTCATCTAGACAGCAATGAGACCAAGTACAGCCTACCAGAGAATAGATAATTTAGTGATTCAGGGCACCATTACATAGAAGTGGAGCTGTGACATATCTTTCCTGCCAGATTTTCTTCATCTGTGTTTATCATGGTGTTTAGGAACCTACATTATGGGCTAGGTTCCTGCTGTGCTCAGTGTTCCATCACCGAGGCTTGCTTGTGTGGGCTTTGCAGGGGTTGTCCATAGATCATGGCTAAAGGATTGAGGAAGATGACAAAGAAAGAAATGATCAACTGGTTGTGTGGGAATTCACATCTGGAGAAAAGGGCAGTTACAGTATTGCATGTCTCTAAACAGGGATGTTTTGAACTTATTTTCATCCTCCTAGAACTAAACATTAGTGAAAGGAAACATGAATTTTTTGAGTCATGTAATTCCTTGTCTCCTCCAGCCTTCAGCACAACTACATCAGCTACTTTTTGGGATCCTGTGCAATTCACAACACAGGATGATTTCCCTGTCTAGAGAAAAGAGAACTCCTTTATAGATCCTACTCTATCTCCTGCTGAAACCAGTGTCAGAATCCATGGTTTAGGTCAGTTCGAGTCAAATCAGAGACTTGCTGCTTGTGAGAGTGATGTGGCTGATCTCACCTGCTGTAATTGATCAAAACTGTCTATATATATTTGCTGATACACTAAAAGCAATTTCATAGTGACACAGTGTATTTTCATAATCTCACTAGAGGTACTTTGTTAAATTGTTCTTTATTTTAGAATGAAAAGTCCATCTAGTCTCTAGAGTTAGCTGTTTTGTTTGCTACCTCACCAGCAGTGCGCTGTTCAAGCAGGGACACTTCTTGGTCCTCTTTCCTCTTTGTGCCTGGAATAAGACTGGTTTGAGTTTGCAGAGAGGGAGGAGTGAAGACAGTGATTTGTTTAACTAAAAATAAAATATTAATCAGTTTCCTTATGTTAACTGGTGAAAGAGATTACATTACCTATAGCAAGTATAATGACCTAAACTTGTGTATGACTCTTTTTGAAATCTCCAGAATATCCAGGTCAAATGATAGGCATTTGACTGAAACATTCCTAAGAAATAGACTGGTTCTGTAGTCAGCAAAGGCTTCAGCTTGCATAAACACAACTTTTCCTGGGAATTTTGAAATGTTCATTGATCCTCATACTTGCTGTAATTTATTTTGTGCTAAAGATAAAAATACATAATAGTCATGCATAATTCTAAGAGTTCAGTGCGTAAAATAGTTTGGGGACCATTCTGGGGAATAAGAAAATGAAATAATTGGAGTGAATGAGAAGAAGCTGAGAACAATGTGAACGTTCCGTCCATTTGGTCTTGAAGGACTTCTCTCCTGCAGCATCTTCTTCACATTCAAAGGTTTTCACACCTTTGAGAGATTAATGGTAGTAACTTTTTGCTTGTTTGATTGTTTTTTTTTTCTTTTTTTTCTTTTTTTTTTTTTAATAAAACTTTTGAATATGCCTCATGAGCTTAAAAGAGCACACAGAACCACACAGAACCCCAAACCAAGTTGTTGCTTGTTGTCATTTTCGGTGTTCATGGAAGGTGGACTGTGGGTGTACCTTGTAGGAATACTGTAGACAAGTTCCTAAGACCTTCTTGTGGGAAGGGAGGAGAGGAGAATTGTGTGTATGTGTACATTTCTAAATAACCTCGTGTTGTTTTAAGAGTGCATGAAGGCAGATCCAACTGAATCACAATGGAAAGGCTCGGAATAGGCAGGCAGGCAGGCGTGTTTTTGTAAGCCTTACCGGCTCCGGCTTTTTCTGACCTGAATTTCGACTTCTTGTTGGTAAGCTGTCTCAAATTCCAGGCACTTCTGTGTAGGACTGAGGAGGCAGGCTTTGCTACTCCTCCCTGATAAGGACATTCAGTGTTCTTTTGTGCTTAGGAGAAAGGCTATTTTAAAATTAGCATTTACTTTTCTCACTCAGCAGTGCTTCCCTGTTTTCAGGAAATAGTTTATACCCTCGCTTTTCACCGAATCATTCCAAGATGAGTGTAATTTAATCTTTTCCACATTTTCCAGTCTATCAGTAAAAATTTACACTTGTGCTACCTTGCTATGTATTGACTCAGTTAAATGGTTTTCAGTGTTTTAAAGCAGCTCTGCCTTTGACAGCAAGCTGGTAGTATGAGCTAAATAACTCTATGCCTGCCATTCCTACAGTTATCTAGAAATGCCAAACCAGAGGAGACTTCAGTGCTCTTGCAGGCAGAGGACTGAAGATCAGGTAACTGGAATCTCATTAAAGAGCTTACATATCATGGAGAAACTTCAAACAGTCTTCTCAATAGTACTTTCTCCTCTGTGGTAAGGTCATAATTGGAGCTTCATCTGTTAAGCTGAACAGATATTATAGGAGACTTCCTGAAATAATGGAACAGCAAGTAGAATCCCCTCTGACCAGGGAGAGATGTAAAATACTTTTGCAGCCAAATTTTTATGTGTTCACGAGATGGGAAAAAACACATAACTGAAATTAATTCCATTTAATGTACAAGGTCAAGTGCTGCCCAGCCACATTCTCCTTGAGAAGGTATTGAGGGGAACAGGAGGGTTTGGAGGCAACAGCACCATCCTGAATCGAATAGACTTTTTAAAATGACCAAAACATGGACTTTGATTCTTGTTACTGAAAAGAATTAGGAACTTTTTACTAGGAAGCTTGACAAGATAGGTGCAGTTATATTAAATAAAAATTTGCTAGAGAGCAAATACTGTTTTTATGAGACCAAAGCTCTGCTTTTGTTTAAACAGAATTTATTGTTATGGAGTTCACATGAGTTGGATTTTTTCTTTCCTGGAATGACCTTAAATCATAGTATAAAACATCAGAATGTCAGAATAATAGCAGTCATGTTTGTTTGGTTCGTCTTATTGGATAATGTAATGAAGACAAATACAATGCTAACATTCTTAAGGCTAAGTAAGTTTGTGTCCTAGTGATAATGATGAATTTCAACCCCACCCTTTTCTGCCCAAAGTCATTGCAACTCAGTGTTTGTCATAGCACTTCTCAGAGAAGAATGTGCTTCCTGTTGAGAGGTGTGGAATAAATTAATTTATGTCTCTTCTAGAACATCAAGTATCTAACAGGCTTTTTTTTTCTGCCTCTCTGCATCCCAAAAGCACAACAGCAAAACTGAGAGTGATTTGGTTGAGTGATACAAGTGCTTTTTGTGAAAACTGTATTAACGATGGTGGTCAGTTGGAGGGATTTGCAATTTGTTGGATGTGATTCATGGAAATTCAACTGTCTGTGATATAAAATGTGAAGCTTTGCAAATTATAAACATTATAATGATTTTTAAATAATAGAAGATTATGAAATCAGATCATAGCATCAGGTAAGTTAGCCTTCCAGAAATGTGACAGCAATCTTTGCAATTAGAAGTGCTCCTGCAGTATTTTCATGGGAAACAGAAGTTTGTTAAATGCACAATGACAGTATTGTCTAACATCTGTCAGCATTCTGATGATATGCCTGTTGGCTTGGATCCTCAAAGCCTGATAACATGAATCTCTCATGAACATTGTACTGTGTCACTTCACTTGATCAAGGCGGAGGTACTTTTGGTTGTGCACCTACAGAGTAGTGCTGTAGCAACAGCAGTGATACTGGAAAAAAAAGTTTGATCCTTGGTCAGTCACAGGACACATCATGTGTACCTGTGTCTTGGACCCTAGCAATTTTATTATGCCTGTAGGAGAGATCTGGGGACTTCCTGGGTCTAGTCCCTTTGACTGACAGAATTAGTTCCCTCATCCTTCCTCAAGTTTCTTGTTGTCAAGTCAGGTGTCTTAAATTCGTCTTTGCTGGCTTCTGTTAGTCCTGTTTTGCATTCACATGGCAGAGGGAGCTGGACAGCCTTGCTTGCAACTGTGAATGCTGCAAGGCAGGGAGGTCAGCACTGAAGGCTTTAGCTATTTTTCACCCTAAGGACCCTCTGTAGACCTAGCTGTCAAGTCTGTATTCCAAAGAAGTCTAAATTCTAGTTATGTCCTTCTGCCTCGTGATGGAGAGAACAAAGAGTTCGGATTGCTTAAGGAACATGTTCGGGAAGGAGCTGGGTTAGAACCCTAATCACAAGGATACAGGTGAAGTTTAGGCCATTTATGTAAGGTAATCAGTACCTAACTTGTACCATTCTTGTGTGCTCTAGTGCTTTACAAATATTTACATTTCTTCTTGGTAGACAGGTTATGTCAGAAATAATGCTACCTTGAAGAAAATGCTTTAGACTACATAGTGACCTGAGCAGTAGAGCCATTACTAACCTTTGATTATAGTTGTAGATGTAATAAAACTTCAAAGGAGGTATTGTTCTAACTGCGTTTCTGAAGACTGGAGTGTGTATTGTGACTACATACATTGATCTGATTTGTACAGACACATGGTTCAGTATCTCTAACAACTATGGTGACATTTCCATTAAGGATTTAGTCCTCCATTTTAAGTATATTCACATGGGTTGGAAGGACTAAAATGAGTAATAAGAGGCAACTTGTTAATTTTGAGAAGGTTTTTCCCCTCTGTTTTGCTATGGAGCACACTAAGTCTCTGAATGGACATAATTCACTGATGGTGACCTCTTTAATCTTCCACCTGCATCACCAAAGCCTAGAAATTCTCTTTCCTAACCCTGGTCATAGTGTCAGCAATCACAGGATATCACATATAACTCAAATTGATTACAATAATAGAAAATATTGAAGTTATAACTAAATTGCATGCAATTTATTAGTACAAATGACTTCTGGTTTACTTTTTATTTTCTACATTGTTGTGTGAAATGAAAATTAATTTGGGCACATAACTCACCTGTCTAGAGGGTACAACCCAGGAGGATAGGCAGGGAATGAAGCATATGCCATTCGTTGGTTGTGCCCATTTTGTTGTCTGGCACTAGTACACCAACATATAAACTGCCTCATTTACAGTTGTCACTGGCACGCATTGTCTGCCAACATTGCTCCTGTGGAGAGAAACTCCATCAGAGGGGCAAGGCAGGCAGCTCTCATGCTGCAACACATGGGGTTGCTGCAACTGCTCCTTCAGTCCTGCTGCTGAACTGGAGAACTTGGTGCCAGTAACTTTAATGTGGTGAATTCAAATTGAAAGCAGCGTGTTTTTCACATGCAGCTTACTGTAGGCTCAGTGTCTGGTTTCTTGTCACTACAAGGTTGCTCAGACAAGGGTCAGTGAACTGAAGTCCATTACATTTGGGCATCACAGAACTGCTTTCTCAAAATTTGTGTGGCTATTCTGTAAACCTAGGTCAGATACTCACTTCCTCTCCAGATTTTTTTTTTTCCCCCAAGAAGTCTTATTTGGGCAAAATATGCTAAGCATCAGTGTCAGTACTTTTTTTTTCTTTTTTTTTTTTTTTTTTTTCCCCCCCCTCTTTTTTTCTCTTTTGGAGTTAAGTATCTTTGTAAAAAGAAGATATTGAATTAAAGTCACTGCTGGACTAATGGGAATCCTGCAGTCATTTACTGGGATGTGGTCTACTATAGTAAATTAATGTAAGATGAGACACAAAGCTCATTGAAATTAGTGAAAACATCTTCATTGACCACCTAGGCTCTAATCCAAGCCAGGTGGCTTCCATGCTTACCCTTAAACCAAGTCATGTCTTGTGTGTGTGAAAAGTTCAGGACTTTAATAATGTGTATTGTTCTAAATATTTTTATTCATGCATGTAAATGGTACAATGCTGCTGGCTCCAACGTGGAATTGCTTGAGTAATGTCTGCAAACATAGTAAGTCCTTATTAACAGTAAGGAGAAAATAAATTCAGAATATAATCTTCTACCTAAAATGAAATAACTGGATTGTTGGTAGAAGGGTTCTATTGAACTCCTAAGGCTCTGTCCTTGGGAAAAACCGTAGCAAGTAAGTACAAGATGCATGACTTGTAGGCAAGAGAGCTGAGTTTCCTGAATCTCCACCATTCTGGTGGACAGCGAGGCTAGAAACAAATAAATAGCTCTTGCAAAGTTTTGTCTCTCTCCTATTCCTGAATACTTCCCCATTTAAAGAATGTAAGGACCTATGGATAAAATTCAAGAAACAGTAAAGGCGTACCAGTAAATGTCAACGTGTACTAGTCAAAGTTACCTGAGAATAACAAAGCCCAGCAAAGCTTGCAATGGGACAATATTTACTGTTACCTTTCTTAGTACTTGTAAGAGCTTAAAAAAATACTTGACATATACCAAATATTCTGTTTTTTATTGTCTTGTCACAGGTGAAGTACACTGCCGAATAAGCCCATTTCACTTTCTATATGAATGCTTTTGATTTTAATTAAAATACAAGCAAAAATTAAGTCTATAATGCAAGCTGTTTCAGTTGACATGTTAGATTCTCTCTGTACCCTTAAAGAGGGAAATGTAGAAGAAATTAGGATTTGTGGGAAAAAAGTCAGCATTTAAGGAAGTTCTTTATGTTATAAAATCAGGATCACCTTTGTCTTTAGCAATCTGAGTGCAGCTTGGTGGTAAAGAATTGTCACTAAGCTGGTGACCCAGAGTGTATCATTTTTCTAGCAAGTACACTACCAGCAACAGTTTCCTCACCTGCAGCCCCGAGTGCTGTCCTGCTAAGGGAGCCTTGTCCAGAAGGAAATACTGCAATCTTTGTTTTGCTTGCAGTGTGAAAACTCAATAAGAAGAGTAATGAGCACAGAAATGCTGTAGTCCTTGGAACTTATTCTTCGTTGAAATCTTCTGTATCCAGAACCATGATCATGTTTCAGTATGTCATTTTTTTTTACCAGCTTAATGTTTTGGTAAGTTTCACAGAAGGTAGTTAACATTTTGCAAGTCCTTTAAGTTGGTGGATTTCCTTCTTGGTGAGGTGAGGGGAAATGTAGAGGTGGTGGTAGAGCTTCTTAGCTGTGACTATCAATGGATACAGTCTGCAATTAGTTGTAATAACTCCAAAGAGCTTCTGAGTTCCTCAGTAGCTATGAGATTGTTTCCTTAATCTTCTTTCCTGGGGTTGATATGATGTTTAGTCAACACCCGTTGGATAGGCACATAGAGTCATTTCTGAAATTGAAGTCACTGTTGACTATCATTTCTAAAAATAAACATCGGATTCATTTTAGTGGAACTCACATAGGTGAGCAAATTGTGACCTGATCTTTCAAGGAGTGATTCAGTGTTTTTGGTGAACTTCAGATGCTTTGACTGGGAGGAAGGGGTGACTGAGATACAAGCATGGTGTAGACACATCATTTAACATATTTTGTCTTATAGCAAGAGAACATGGATACAAAACCTGCTTCCTTATCTTTCCTGGGATTTAGGCTTCCATCTGTGAATTATTTTGGGGTGAAATAGTTTGACTCTTCTGTTCAAGGCTGTGGCAGTCCTTACATCCAGGTGTGCTGCTTTACTGTAAGAGTTATTTATCACCACTTTGAAGGGGTTGAGTCTAAAGCATGTGAAATATGCTTCTTTTGGGGTGATAAGGATTATAATGATGAGGAACCTTCTTAAAACAAGTTATTTCTATCTCATTAGTGCGGGAAGAAAAACAAAATAAAAGGCAAGTAAACAAGCTTGCTTAGTCTAAATATAATATTCTGCTTCATTGTAACGTAATTGAATTTGGCAAAGGAAGGGGAGTCACTGTCTTGCTAGCTGATTTATGAAGAGAAGCTCTTAGGAGACACGCGTTGTTCAGTGACTCATGTTAATCATCAATAACATCATGCCCTTCTCTGGCTGCCCATCTCCCTTGGGCAGGATAGAGCTTGTCTTGACAGTTAAGACATCCAGGATTTGTTGTTGGTTTTGCTCCTTTACCTCCAGGTAACTAATCCGCACCATTCCTAGTAAGACAATATGGAAAACCAGAAGATGTTTCATTTTACTGCGAAGAGTAAACTTGCAGAAGTTAATGCCTGGGAGTGACTTTTCCATATGTATCAACCTGCATTTTGTTCAAACATACCTATGTAGATGTGTATTTTTGCTTACACTCATCTGTATAGATATATATATGTATGTATATATAGTATGTATATGCTATGTATATGTATGTCTATATATGTGTGTGTGTGTTTTTGCTAACCTTGGAATTACTGACAGATGCTGATTATCATTTGGTAAAAATAAAATGCTGATTTTTGCATTCCCAGAAAAGAAAAATTATAATGCCCTGGTGCCTCACATTGGTTGCCTAAGATATGCCAGCCTGTGTCAGGGCCCTGTCAAAAATCACCACTCCTTTATTTGAATAGCTGGACTTCATGGAGTTGTAACCATGGATGTCTTGTCTTCTATGTAAGCTGGTGTGCTAAAATAGTGGTGCTTGCTCAGCTATCGCTGTTATTCCATGTGTCTGGCCTATACTTAAGGGTTTTACTTATGTAACTTATTTCAGATAATAAGGTGCTTACAAAACATCAAAATAGGTATACCATTGTAAGATATCCACCAATATAATTGTGCCAGCTAATTGGGACATACAGTAGCATAAATAAATAACCTGAAGGAGATTAGGTTTTGACTGGTTCTGAGGAAGAAGTTCCTCAGTATGAGGATGGCAAGACTATAGAATAGATTGCTCAGAGGGGTTGTGGATGCCCCCTCCATGAAGGTGTTCAAGGCCAGGTTGGATGAGGCCTTGAGCAACCTAGTCCAGTTGAGAGACATCCCTGCCCATGGCAGGGAGGTTGGATTAGATGATCTCTAAGGACCCTTCTCACTTAAGCTATTCTATGATTCTGTGAAATACTTCCCTTCCTACATAGGAAAAAGGCAACAACAGTGTAAACAATACTATCAAGATTCTTATCTGAGAGATCTGACAGGTCTAGTTGTGGCAGTTGAAGAACTTAACTGCTGATAGCTTTGAAGTTGCTCTTCTGCCTGTTGCAGAGCTCTAGGGCAGAACGTGTGCCTGCTTTCTAGCCTCTTCAGTTGCAGCCTTTGCCTTCATGGGTGCTGAAGGTGGGCTGGTAATACATTGGGCTGTGAAAATGAGCATCTGCAGAATGTGGAACGTGTCCAGTTTTGCCACTGTCGCAGGGGTGATGATGACTTTTGGCAGGCTTCTGCTTGTGACAAAGCCTTAAACAAGGCACAGTTTCTGGCTTTCTGAATGTTCCGTTTCATGGCATTGTTCTGTTACGAACTCTGCCAGCAGGGTTACCCTCAGAGCTTTTCTTTGTAGGCAGGGCCATGAAAGCATGAACTTATACTCCATATTAAAAGCATATCAAAATGTGACTGTGTATGTTCCCCTCACACATGCTGGTAAGTTTTTCCTATTGGCTTTTTATGCTTTTACTAAAAGACAGAACTTTGTTTACCTTCACATGCAGAAGCATCTTTTCACCAACCTGCTATGTAACATGGGTCCTCTGAATTCACCAGCTAGATCCCTGTTGAAGCAAGAGAATTGAGAGCAATATTCATCAGAATTCAGTGGTGGAAATTTAATCACAACTTTCACAGATTTGTTTTGTTTCCTCACATTTTCATATGCTCCAGGGAATGATATTGGGTATTTTCTGTGCTCTTAAAACCCATGTGAGTGGTTATTTGGAACAATTTAATAGGAACATTACAAATCAATTAAAGACTGGTTTCTTAATTATGGAATTGGAGTCTGTGTTTTTCAGAGAAAGGCAAGTGGATTTTTGTGTGTATTCATTTGAAAGAAGATTTCCTTTGATCTGATAAACAATAGAGCACCAGCAAATGTTGCTGCAGGTTTAGTGAAATTATCATCCCCGTCTAATATAAAGAAACAGAATTCAAGTATGAATTAAATCTTTGATCTGCATCTCCTAAGGTCAGACAATCTTCCCAAAGCATCTCTAATTGAGTGATCTGATATGTTGAAGTAGAAGCAGAAACGGGAATGGCATTTGAAGGATTTAGATAGCATCCCATTCTTCAATAGGAACCTGCTAGGATGCCAAAATTAGTTAGAAAGGAGGTACAAAACTAGTCTTTGATCAGAGAAGGCAGCTGCCATGAAGGCTCTGACGTGCAAACAGTCCCTTCCTACTCAGTGAAACTGGCTTGCCTTCAGAAAGGCGTATTTTCTAGTCGAGGTTCCCAGAATCAGGCCTCAGGGAGTCTGAAAATCTGTGGGTTTTTCAGTGTGTTATTCAGTGATACCTTTGGCTGTGTGGAGGTGACTCCTGTTGACCTTACAGAAGATGTATCTGTGGTTTATGGGATAATAATCAGATGGCTGCTGTGTTTGGGGATGCAGTTAATTGTTAAGAAATGGGGCTGCAGAAGGATAAAAGAAAAGGTAATTTGCACAAATGGATCTGCAAGAACACACAAGCAATGTAGATACAGTTGCATTTGTTGAAAGAGAATGTTGACATTTATTAATAAAGTTAGAAATCTGGTTCTGCTCTCAGTTGAATCAAAGGTAATTTTGTTATTGTATTGATCCAAATAATAGCAGTGGCAGTCAGCCTTGGTTTAGAAAATAGTATCAACAAAATCCATCACGCTAGCCTTACAAAAACATAGACAGAACTTTGCAGTAGTATAGTCCATTTTTTTCTGAAATAAGACATTTGTCTAGAGGCATAAACATATTTTTCTGTTGCTGTTTCATATATTGCTGGGAAAAACTGTAAATACCCATAAAAACTTAGCACAACACATTCTGAATGACTTGCACTGCTGTTACTGCTGGTATTTTAAAGTGCATCATCAGAGATGTGTGTATCTGTAGTTGGCAGAATGACCCATCTGTGCTGTGAGGATAGTAGCTGTCATGAGAAAATACAAAAGTATTGACAGCTTTATTTCACAATTTCAGATTCTTTGTAGCATTTTGGAATCATAATATCTCTGATCCTTCAGGATGAGAAAACAAATAACTGCAAGCATAGTCCTTCTTAAGGAAAGGGTAGGGATTTTTTCCAAGGGGGTCTTACCATGGAGGGGGATTAGTAGCTGTGTGGGAGAAATACGGGTGTGATCTTGTGTCTATATGAGAACAGGGTTCTCTATGAACCCTAGTATGCCAGTGCTGGACTAGTCAGTACTGCAGTCTTGGAGTTTGCCTTAATGTCTCTTAAAAACTATCATACTGTCAGGAGAGTCTGCTGCATGTGACATCTTACGGCTCCACATTCTTCATCGACTAGCTCTTGTTTCAGAAGTCGCTGGAGCCACAACTGGATGTAACTGGCTGTTGGACTATGGGTCCTGAGTGACAAAATGTAGAGGGTACAGCCTCATGGGTAAGGTAGGAGATAGCCAGCAGGACTTAACATATTGAGCTAACAGAATTGAGGCCCCACCCAGACAAAATAAGGCTAATTACTTTTCACATCTCATGGGCTGCTAGGTGGTTTTATCCATTCTAGTTGATAAATATTCCTATGCCACAGGGTTCTGATCTTTAAAGCTAATGGGGAAGAAGAAACATGACCCATTTTTTTTAGTGCTAAGAAAGGTACTTTCATATTCCATTTGCAGTAAGTAGAAAATACAGATGGGAATGCTTTATTCATTGTGACAAAACAACGTGACTGTTACATACATAGAACTAGCTCACAATGCTTTCAGCTCTCTGCTGACTCACAATGTCACAAAAAAAGACAATCGTGTGTTTTCATCTTAAAAGTTTAGGTGATAAACATGTTGTATAATAGGAAATCTGTGTGAATTTTTTGTTATGGGGATGTTTTATTTTTAAACCTTTATTTTTCTTCACGGAATTTAGAATAGAGTATTTCAGTTGGATGGAACCTACAGTGATTATCTATTCCAACTGTCTGACCACTCCAGGGCAGACCAAAAGTTAAACCATGTTGCTAAGGGCATTGTCCAAATGTCTCTTAAACACTGACTGATTCGGGGCATCGACCACCTCTCTGAGAAGCACGGTCAAGTGTGTGGCCACCTTCTCAGTAAAGAAATGCTTCCTAATGTCAAGTCTAAACATGCTCTGATGCAGCTTTGAACTTTTCCCACACATTCTATCACTGGATACCAGGGAGAAGAGATCAGAACCTACCTCTCCACTTCCCCTCCTCAGGAAGCTGTAGAGAGAGCAATGACGTTACCCCACATTTCTCCAAGGTAGACAAACCAGAGTCCTTAGCCATCCCTACAGGTCATTCCTTCCAGCCGTTTCACCAGCTTTGTTACCTTCATTTGAACACATTCAAGGACCTTTGCATCCTTCTGAAATTGTGGGGCCCAGAACTGTACACACTGCTCCAGGTGAAGCCACACCAGTGCTGAATACAGCAAGATAATCTCCTCTTTTGACTGGCTGGATACGCTGTGTTTGATGCACCCTGGGATGCCTGTTGCTCTCTCAGCTGCCAGGGCACACTTCTCTCTTGTACAAGTATAGCATTTGCTTACTTTTTAAAGCCTGCTTATAAACCTGCTCTCTTTGGTGCTGTTTCAGTGAACTTCAAACAATTACCAAATATTGAACATGTTTTCAGACAATAAAGAAACAAAACATAATTGCCGTGGCTCCACAAAATCATAATTCTACCAAGCAAGCTTGATTCCTATTAACAAAGGGATATCTCTAAATCCCTGCAGGTTTTCAGCTGTAGCAGTATTGGACTTCCATGTGCAAGACACCAAACTCTTTCCTGCCCTTCTAATTCTGCGGGAGCAACAGTGAGATTCAAAGATCAATTTTCTGTTTGTCTCTGCAAGACTGAGTTTACGATAGTTCAGAACTTGACAGTTCTCAAGTACTTTGCTGAACTGTGACTTTACTGGGAAGCAAAGGATAGTCTTCGGTAATAAAGAAATCAAAAGAAATAAAAATATGGATAAACAGTAATATAGCATGGAGATTAGAGAACAACTTGCATTTCATTAGGAGGTACTAAAGAGCAGCTGAATTAATAAATAGGTTGCCATTATACTTGTATTTATGTGTATGTACATTTTGAAAAGGAAAATAGATGTTGTTGAAAGAGTGTCTTTCGTGATGCTAAATACTTGCTATAAATATACCTCTGACAAAAGAGAATAGTACGAGGAGGAGTTAAATGTAGAATGCTGAACAGGAGATTTAAATTATTCTCTGTCATCTTTGAGTGGTTTCTGTTGGAAAAATGCATGAAAATAACACTTTGTTTTTAACCACTTTCTTGAATTACTGAAACATATGGTAAATTACAAACAAAAGCATCTATCTATTGAAAGAAGTTAGCTGCCAGGTACACATTGTTAGTCTTGAAATAAATTCTAGTCCTGCAGGATGGTTCCATCATGAGAAGTTTTTGATAGCAGAATATGCTTTATGAATCCCTCAGATCTTCCAGGCTGCTCAAAGTTTTTTCTTGTCTTTTGGATCCCCAACCTTGTTCTTCAAAAAAAAAAAAAAAATTCCTAGCACATAATTTTAATAGTTTTGAAACTTCTTGCTATTTGTTGTCTGAGACCTTTCTGAAAACAGACCAATGGTCTGGTAATCTGCCCTCTGTTTTTAGCTAGAGGTGCAGCTGAAGAAGAACCAGTATACCTTCCCAGTGTTCTCACAAGAAAATACCTATGACTAGGAAAGATCTTGTGTCTGTAGGACAAATACCATTTCAAGCATGCATTTTGTCAAATAGAAATGTAGAAGTTTTCTGGGTAGTGTAATTCCACTGAATGGAATTCTCACTGTACGATGCAAACTGGCAGTAGGTTTTTCAAGCTCCTGCACTAAAACAACCAACAGTGCATCAGTGTGGGAGTCACCTGCTGCTTGCATTCATGTCATTATTTGGAAGATAGATCCAGCTTCAATGGTATTCTTATTTTTTTGATGGGAAATAGTGAGCCAAGATTTGTCTCTCATAGCATCTGGTTTCCTCCAGTCCATCAGAGACTCACATGTAAGGCATTTCCAGCACTGTAGGAGCACATTTTTCCTATGGCAAGAAAATTATTATAGAATCACTTCATTTGTGTACATCACTGGCAAGTCTTGTTTCCTGAAATACAAGGGAAATCAAAAGAAGTAGACTTGGGAGTTACTTTAAGAGGCTTTCTCAGCTGCACACAGCTCAGAGACACCTTGCATAGCACTGCTTGTAGCTGATACTTCTCTAGAACCTTTTTTTCCTTTCTTGGTCTTTCCTCTTTTTCTGCTTCTTCCATTTCTGTCTCTCCTTTTGCCTTTATGCATACTGGAATAATACCAAGTAAACCCCTGAGAAAACTTCCATCATCTTTTGTTCTGATCAGTGATAGATGTATTTGTACTTGCAAAAGACTCCTTTGTGTTTCTGAGTGTTACCTTGTTACTTGCTTAGAGGTTAATGGTTTGTTACAAACTATCTTAAATAAGAAACTTTTCCCTTCAGGTTGTAATAGATGTACATAGAAATAGATTTGGATGCATTTTATCACAGTGCAACATCTGACAGGGAAAATGTGAGGTTAGCTGGCATTGGGCAGGGAGCAGTTTACTGTCTTTTGTAGCTTTATAGAAAAAGAAAATATGTTTTCCTTTGCTGACTGCTTGTGAGTAAGAGCCTTTTAAAAACCAAATCTGGCTCAGATTTTAATTGCATTTCTTAAATACTGGTCTCTTTCAAAGCTACCAGCCATATATTGCTCAGAGGTAAAGGTGTGCAGATTGCCTGGCTAAGAAGTGTCTCAGCAGCATCCAGGGACCTGCAAACTGATTTTGCATAAAGCCGAACAGATTGCCCTCCCGGTTAGACAGAGTACTTCATATGGCGTTTCCTTAATTACGTCTCTCTATGCAAGTGGAAGATTGCTGCTAGCAGGAGACCAGGGCAGTGCAGGCTGCATGTGGCCACTGTTCAGGGACTGTTGTGTTTCTTCTCAGAATGAAAATTTCTGTGATCAATTTTTAGGATACTGAAATATTTTCTTTAGGATGAAGCATCAAAGGTGGTTTTAGCTATTTGGAGGTCTGTTCTTCTATCACATGTAATGCAATATCAGCTGTGGCAGGGAGTCACTTTACTTTTGGGAATAGTTATGCAATGCTGATTTATTATTTTATTTATTTATTTATTTTTATTTTCTTCTTTATTACCCTCCTTTACCTCACACAGCTTCTCACCTCCTTTTTTCCCGATGTTCCTAGCTGAGTTTTATTTTGCCGTGCCAAAACCAACAAATTTATTATACAAACCTTTGTAAAGGTCTGTCACAGCACTGCCATCTCTCTGCAGTAAAAATTGCCAGGGGTCAGTTGTGCTTTCCTTTCCTTAGCCAGGCAAAGAAAGAGAAATTTGTCAGGAAGTCTCTGCCACTATAGGTTGCAAATGTAACAGGTCCACAAGGATTTGCATGTCAGCCTTGTGAATGTGTGAGATTGTTTTTCATTGCTTCTGTATGAAAGCAGAAACACAGCAGAAACAGAATAAAAGAAAGCAGATGTTTCTTAGTGTGTTTGTAAGAGGTGTTGCCTCTTCGTTTCCTTTTGGAATAAGGTACATGTAGGTTTGCAGTTTCCACTGTTAGGGTTCTGTCCATCTGGGGTGGTTAGGGCTTGCATCTCTTTGTTAGAGTGCAGTATCTCCTTAATATCTGGCACTATGTGTTAAGCCTCATCTGTCTGAGAACTTCAGAGAGTTCAGTAATCCTCTGCAGTAACTATACTGCATCTGCATTTTACAGTGACTCTCCCTTTGGTTATGTTTGCATGACTTCTGAAGACAGAGGCTCCTGTTTGATATTTTCAGCTGTGGGAGTGAGCTGGAGCTTACCTTTATATAACTCAAATGCTGTTTATGCAGCTCATCTTTCAAATACCTGTAGCTGGTCATGCTTCAGCTTCTGCTGAGCCATTTTCTCAGGGTGTGGTTTTGCTACTGGTATAAACTGTTGAGATTGTGATGCTGACATTATTGATGCTCCTTCCCTTGTTCCTCTGGTGTCTGCATTATGCTTGTGCAAGAAAGCTGCAGGAGCTGCTTGGCAGGAGGGAGGAACTTTTTGTCATTTCAGTGACAAACAGTGGTGAGATCTGCTTAGTTGTGTCATCAAACTGCATCCTAAAGGTGCCCCTGCCAAATGCAATACATTCAGTTCTGAGCTGAGTCAGTGAGTGGATAACATGGCTGCTGCCATTCTGAAGTAAGGGCAGGCGTCAGGAAAGAGTAATCAGATTGAAAGAGTAGGAGGGGAACCATCAGGACCGTCTTTTGATGCACAGGTCTAGATAGACATATACCAGTCTGTGAAACAGGTCAATGAGGTGGACTTAGACACGCATTCTGTTTTAGTTTTTTAAATGTCAGACTTCTAAAAAATGTTTGTGGTCTGACAAGACAGTTTATAAGCTATTTATCATAAGGCCTTGTTCTCAGCATGTGTGGTCTGAATATTTTTTGCGGTGGGATTTTCTGTTAGAAAGCTGGCTGTTTGTTCTTGAGATCTGTCTGGAATGATTGAACAGTTCGGGTTAGGCTTTTGGACCCATCAGTTCTGGCATGAAGAGGCTGTAGGCTGGTCAGTGCTACACATCTCACTCAGCAGCCAATGCAGTGAATGGTACCTGCTGTCATTACCTTTACTTGGAGGCAGAAGGATTGAAGCCCAGGGAATGCCTTATCTCCAGAAGGTTAGATTTCAGAGAAGAAGACTAACCTCCCATATCTACTTGGTGGGCACCAGACACTCAGCAATATGCCCCCTGACACCGTGAAGAGATTTGAAACTGTGAATGACTCAGCTTTGTCCCATTTATATTAACTGGGCTAATGAAATAAGGCAGAGAAGTTCTCTTTAATCACACCTATTTCACAGTTTCTATTAATACTGCTACTTGAGTCATCTTGCCTGTAGAAGTAATATTAATTGATCTTCTCTGAGTTGGATGAATCCTGGACTAGTGAGATTTTTGCAGTGTATTGAGTATCTTGGTTTAAACAGGATGGAATAATGAAATGCTGCTGCCATTTAGCAATGGAAAGGCCACATGAGATGCTTCTCTGGTTTGACAGCTGTCAGTAGGCAAGCCTTTCTAGTATGGAAGATCTTCTGAAAACGGGTTCAGGAAGCATAGAGAGGGGAAAAAAGAAGGACATTGTGACCTGTTGGAAGTGATGAGAAGCTTCTAGGGAATTTTGGATAGAGGATGTGATTAGATAGAAGATCAGATTTTGCTAAACTTCTGCTCCAGTCTGGACATGATTTATGATGACAACATTCTCATTTTGTCATTCTGATGTTAAAAGAGCAATAGAATTTCTCATGTTACCAGAGATAACCATTAATCTTAGCTAGGAGATCTGCTTCTCCCCCATATTAGTTGTATGGGAAACAGAAATCTTGTAACAGAAGAGTTTTCAGTCAAGCCAAAGATATAAAAAGTAAAGTGACCGAAAGCTGGAACCAAGGTGGATTCTGAACAGAAGCAAGCAAATATTTTAAATGAAAGCAGCTAATTAACTACAGGAACAATTTACAAAGATTTGCAGATTCTCTGGTTTTATCAGTTCAGGAATGGAGCTGAGGGGTGGGAGGGGTGGGGTGGGTGGAGAGGGGAGGAAATTCTGAAGT
Source organism: Megaceryle maxima (assembly GCA_024605025.1). Taxonomy (NCBI): domain Eukaryota; kingdom Metazoa; phylum Chordata; class Aves; order Coraciiformes; family Cerylidae; genus Megaceryle; species Megaceryle maxima. The sequence continues at coordinate 3,631 of JANHGN010018870.1, read as the reverse complement.
AACTCTTTACTCCTAAGGATGCTGAAGGTCAGAACAGATGGGAGTGGTCCCCATTGGTCCTACCTGCCCAGGCCTAAGTATGTCTGTGAAGTATTTCTCAAAGCAGTCTTAATGTGCATCCTCCTGTTACCTGTTGCAAATCAATATAGAGAAATGAAAACTAGGGCAGAAATGGGGATACTTTAGCTACGATAGACTTTCTTTATAAATTGGACTACTGAATAAGAGATAAGCTCACTTCAGCAGTTTTAATATCAAAATGGACATCCTATTTTTGCTGCTTTTTAATCCTAATAAGGAAACCATCTCTAAGTACCAGGATAAAATGGAGATATCTCTGGGGATTTTTTTCCTGTCTTACTTTTGTGAATAGAAATATAGATTAACAGTAGAACTATACACAGGAAATAATGTTCAGAAAACATTCACCCTGCTAAAAATATGGGAGACAAACATCAGATTATAATGGTAGACTATTAGCTCTATCAGAGTGTTCCTCACAGCATTAAAGATAGATAAGGATCATATTATGTAAATATTCTCCTCTGAAACTTCACAATGAATATATATTTGGATGGTGTATCTCGCAGTGTCTTCTGGCATGCTGAAGTATATTAAACCCAAAATATTTCAATGATAAAGCAGCCTATCCTGTAAGAATAGAGATGTTTTCCCAAAGTGGTGTATGAATAGCCATGAACTGAGTTTTTCTGAACATGGTACCTCTGATTATATAAATACTCTTTTCAGGTTCCTTTCAGTTGCATCACACTCTGGAAACCTTGGAAGAAGCAAGGTAGTACAAAGCTAAGATTCTCAAAGAGGACTAAAGTAACCACCTCTATAGTCTCTCAAATGGGGATGTATTTTTTAGCACTGGGCTCTTCACAGGAGCTCAGATGCTCTGCACAGGCTACTGAGGAAGGGAGAATTGACACTGCTCTTTGTGCCGTGTTGTCTGTGCTTAGTGTTTTATCTGGTTGAGCACTGGAAGTTTTTAGAGCTCAGGGTGACCACAGATGAGAGCTGCAGGCAGGATTTGAGAGCTGCAGGCAGGATAGTGAGGCTGACGGACTCCTGCGGCTCAGATCCAGTTGTAGAGGAAGACAAAGGTCATGTGGTTTTCTTAGGGAATAATCAGCTGGCTTCTGTTGTAGCAGATGCTCCGAGGATCCATCTTAAAACAACAAGGCATAATTTAATGGGATTTTTAATGTAACTAATGCTCTTTTTTTCATTTTACAGGCTCGAATCAAATCATTTGAGGGAGGAGAAGATGCTGCTTTTTTTGGCTAAAATTTTCCAGGGCCTTTTGTTTAAACTTATGCAGCTGGCACATCCACAGCTGATAAGTCACGCAGATGTCGTGTGGAGAATTACAAAGCTTTTGGCTAAAAAAAAAGCACCCATGATTTATTTCATTTAAACATCTTAATTAGTTTTGCAAAAAAAAAAAAAAGGAAAAGTTAGGAAATGTGGGCTTGTGGGAGAATTCTCATAGTGTGAACAGTAAAATATTAGGGAACTGATTAAAATTCAAGTTGCAGTTAAATTTGTGCCCAGTGTACAGCCTACTGGATGACAGCAGATGAAAATGAGTACATGTAGAGATACATGTGTACTGGTACGTGGCCTGGGTCCGAGCAATGGAGTGCTCTGGTGCTGTGACTCTGTTAGAAGAATGGTTGCCATCACAGTCACCTTTGGCTGGGGCTAACTTATAGTCTCACAAACAGTTCATGGAGATGAACACTGGTGGAACACTGGAACAGGCTGCCCTGGCAACATTCTGAACTTGGCTAGATCTGGCTTCAGGGCTGGAGGGTTAGCCCAGGCACTAAGTAGTTTGCTAGTTGTTCTGACAGGTGCAGAAGGGAATTCATGTTTTTATATTCAATTTCATAAGGAAATGACCTCTCCCACACATCATTTTAGATGTCTCATTTCTGTTTGAACAAATACTTAATATCCATGTTAAGGAAATCTCAATCTCTGTCTCTTTTGGGCCTCTCTTGCAACTTCTTTTGATGAAGGACAGAGGAAAATATTTTTGTCTTTCACTCCTATATTGACAACAGTCTGACAACAGTATTTATCTTTGTGGTTTTTGGGGAGATAGTAAAAGGCATGTTGTCTTTGGTACTAGCAGTGATGATGATGTAATTTTGCTGTTGTTGGTAAATGCATTATTTTCACACAATTTTAGGAGCTGCCTTCTGGATGAAAAATAGAAGATCCTTTCACACATGCCTAGAAAACCCCACCAGTGTATGTAAAAAAGGGAAAAAGAATAAGACACTGAGACACAAACTTACTGTGCAGCCCACTTCTTAAGAAAGACAGTAATCATTTAAGAGCTTTATCTTTGCAAGTTTCTTGAGATGGCTACCCTCCTATTTCAAGGAAACAATGATTCCATCAGCGTTACATCCAAAAGTTAGATATTTTTGTGTCACATTTAGATAGACAGACTGGGTTGTGTGACAAGAACAACGAGCACATGCACTTTAAAAATCCTCTGATTTCCAAATAGTATCTAGGTCATATGATACCCACAGGCATGATTCATCCACCTGGGCTTTATGCCAGTCAGCAACCGCATGGATCTGACACTCCAGGAATACAGAAAAATTATTAAAGCTGTATTTTTTCATTATTATTATTCAAATAATGCTGTTTATGATAGCTGTAAAAAAATCCAACATATAATTTATAGATCATTTCTGAAAGAATTTATTTCATTAAGTAGATGCAAAAAGTATAGTATGGACTGAAGAGAATGCAGAGCAGACCTAGCTGAGTGAGCCTGGGTGTCATTCCTTGGTCCTGTAGACTTTCATTTCAAAGGTTGCTCTCTTGATATAAAGTCCTATTTGAGGCAGAAGTAGTCATCACCTGACTGTATCTGCTTGAAGCCCAGCTAGCTGTCAAGGATTGATCTTAGTTAGCTACAAAGAACTAAAAACTGCCAATGTTCTGCCTCTGCTAGACTCTTGTATAAAGATGATAATCTCTTTGAGGGGCAGAAACCCCATAAATTTAGCACAGACCTCATGCAAATTTTTTTTTCAATTAAGTAACTTTTCAAGAGATGAGACCATGCTTATTTTTAGGCATGTGTATCATACAGACAGACACTCTTAATTAAAGACTCAACAAGCTTTGCTCAGGGAACTGTGGAGATGCATTTTGAAAGATGTGTAGGTGTCTAGGAAAACAAAAATGTGTGTAGCTGGGGTGTTGGGTTTTTTTTGAGATGTACTGACATGTTTATCTCAATGAACACTTAGTAGTTTCTTCTGGGATTTGCCAGGTTGCTTACCTTGCATTTCTAGGTGCTTGTAAACTTAAAAAATGTAGCCCCTAATGACTTTGAAAACCAGCTGCCTCTTTTAACTCTCAGTTCTGAAGAGTCACATACAGATTTTTTAATAGCATTTTTATAGGCTAAAAGTCTGAAAGTCTCGCAGTTCACAGGATCACAGGATGTCAGGGGTTGGAAGGAACCTTGGAGATCTTTGAGTCCAACCCCCCTGCCAGAGCAGGATCATATCATCTAGCACAGGTCACACAGGAACGCATCCAGGCGGGTCTTGAAAATCTCCAGAGAAGGAGACTCCACAACCTCTCT
>JANHGN010018869.1:61077-78056 GCA_024605025.1 Megaceryle maxima | reverse complement strand
CCCTCCCGGGCCGCCGCCCCCGGCCGCGCCGCCCGCCGCCGCCGGCCCGGTGCTGGCGCGGCTGCAGGGCCGCGAGTTCGAGTTCCTCATGCGGCAGCCGGCCGTCACCATAGGCCGCAACTCCTCGCAGGGCTCGGTGGACGTCAACATGGGGCACTCCAGCTTCATCTCCCGGCGGCACCTGCAGCTCAGTTTCCAGGAGCCGCACTTCTACCTGCGCTGCCTCGGCAAGAACGGCGTCTTCGTGGACGGTGCCTTCCAGCGCCGCGGCGGCCCGGCCCTACAGCTCCCGCCGCAGTGAGTGGCCGGCGAGGCGGGCCGGGTCGGGGGCGCGGGGGCGGTGGCACCGCGGGGCGGCGGCGGGGGCCCGCGGGGCTGGGCCGGCTCCGGAGGGAGAAGGAGAGTCCGTGGCCTGCAGGGAGGGATCTGAGAAAGGGCCTGAAAGGGCGGAGAGGGACCCCCTCCGCCCTGGGGAGGGGACTTGGGGTTTGGGTGGAGAGGGGCTGAAGGGACAGAGAGGGGCCTGCGAAGAGAAGGGAGACGGTGAAGGGTCCCTCGGCCCTACCGACGAGGCAGTGAGGTGCCTCCGCCCCACAGAAGGCATGTGGGTCTGCCAGCAGAAGGGCCTAAGGTGATGGTGAGGGGCCACTGCTGATGAAGGGGACAGTGAGGGGTCCCCCCTGTGAGGGGCTTGCCTGTGAAGAAGGTGGCCTTGAAGCCCTGCCAGACCACAGAGAGCCAGAGGGAACAGTGAGGGGCCTTATGCTTGAAGCTGGTCACAGTGAGTGAGGGACCCTTCTGTGCAACAGCTGAGTGACCTTCACTTGATGAAGAGCCTGAGGTAGTGGTGAGGGATATCTGCCTGGTGACCAGCCAGTGGATCCCCCTGAAAACCATCAAAGCATGTCCTCACCTTCCTGGCCTTGCTGCTGATTGTGAGAGGTGATGATTTTCATCAGGGCTGGGGCAGCTCCCTCTGAGGGAACCATAGAAAGTGTGATCCCTCGCCTCAAGGTGCTTCTCCAGAGGGCTTTCCCCCATGGTCAATGTCTTCCATGCCTGCCTGCCAACCGACCTGTGTTCAACTGGTGGGCCTTGGTTTTAACCCCAGAGATAAACGAGAGGACTTTTGTCAGTGTGCTAAAACTTGCTATACCCAGGGCTTGTCTTCCCTGGAAAGGATTTAGTGGAAAAAAGTTAGAAAACCACTTTGCCAGAGTGATTATTTTAGGAGTAACAAGTTGGGTGTTGTTCCTGGTGGCAACAGAGAAGAGGGGAGGGAGCTGGGCTAGGCTGGGGGTTACCCCAGTAAGCAGGCGCTCAGAGTGTCTTTGCTTGGTTGAGGAAGGAGAGAGGGCTGCTGAAGGGTTTTCTGTGGAAGCAGAGAGGGGGTTGTGCTGTGTTTTGGATAAAATCTCTTGCAGAAAGGAGAATGAGGTTGTTATTCCTGTGAAAACATCGTTTATGGTTACTGAGCAAGGTCTAAGGACTGCAGAGCTTCACCCCAGGGGCAGCAGCGTGGTAGTAGTGGGTGATGTAATTCCTGTGTGCATCTCTTCAGGTCGTACCAGACTCTGTCTAATGCCTTCTCTGAGTGAAAACATGTTGTAAAGGCAGGAGATTAGGTTTTTATGATGTTCCACTAGGCTTTTTGTTGTTTGTATAAACCATCTGTTTTCATCTGGCACTTTCTGGCTTTGGTACCGTTTACCTCCAGCACCAGGGTCCTGGAGTTATCCCTTTCTCACCAGCCTGTTGCTCAGGGGAGGGTGTTTTAATTACTCATTTCCTCTACAGGCTGCTTCATTTTGTACTTAGTAATTTAGTTATAACTCCCTAGCTGCTCACTCTCTGAGGCATTTTGGTTTGTAGCGCTTTTCATTTTCTGAAAGAGATGTCCTTTAGTGTCTGTTTAATTAATCTTGCTTTGTAAAACAAGACCACCCGAAGCCCAGGGTACTTCTGTTGTCTCTCCCTCGGGCTCTGGGTTTATCTGTGCGAGCTCTCCTCCCTGTCATTCTGTTTCTTCAGTTGGTTAATCATAAGCATTGTGCTTGAAAACTCTTTCAACCAGCGACTTAGTTGCTTATTTCTCTCCATTTGCTCATGACTTCTGGAGTGGGAATGACAGTTTTTCTTCTTTGCTTTAAAGGGAGGAGTTTACTGTACAGTTATGAACTCTGCACAATGAGGCATCCTCTTTGCTTGGCCACTGTTCGAGCTACATAAATAAACATGGTGCTCCTCCCTTTCTGACTTCCAGAGTAGGAAAATGTTTTGCATCAATCTAAAGGAATTTGCCCCCTTGCTTCTAACAGGTAAACACCTCCTTGCCTTCTAATGGCCAGTCAAGGGTTTGTAACCCGGACTAGGAAAAAAAGAAAATCCTGTTGAAGCTTGGTATACAGTCTTGATTGAAGCTTTAAACTGTACTCCTGTCTGCTGCTATCTCCACTCTTGAAAAATCAGACAGTGCTGTCCCGGTCACCCCCTACACACACAAATCTCTACTCAAGGAAACAAACCAAAGTACTGGTTGGTGCCATTTCTTTTGCATTGAGGTATTGTCAAAAGTAGAACAAAGTAAAGGTAGGTTGTAGTACAGAGACTTTACAGTAAAAACCACACTTTTTTTTTTCCCCTGAATATTATTTCATGATGACACCAGTGCCCTGTTTGATACAGCCACACTTTCTCCATGTACCAGCAGAATGTACAGTTTATGTTAAATTTAATGAATTAATTGCCATTCTGTTCAGTGATTTAGGTGGGAGGCCCTTGTCATGTGGGGAGCTCTTGTACCTGGTAATCTGAGAACCAGTTGTTTGAATAGTTGTCCCCTTACCCCCCACCACCTGTAAAGGATAGTGGAAGTATGCAAAGTCCAGCTTCTTTTGGGTAAGAGCAGTTGCTGCTGATGATACATCACAGGCAAAGGAGATGCTCATGTATCAATCATGAGACCATGAATGGAAGCAGAGGGTTCCAGGACAAGAAATGTCTTTCTGCTGTAATCCATACTATTTGTTAAAACTGGACTCTGATCCCATCTCTGAGGTTTCTTCTCGCTTCACTTTTTCTATATAAAGCTTCTCTTAGAAGCATTCTTCCAAGTTCAGAAGTAGTTATTTGTAAAATTTACAGAAGATTTTATTGGGAGGGGTGGGGAAGGGAGGAAGGAGGAAGAGTTTCCAAAGCCAGCCTTTAAGACTGTACGTACCTTCTAACAGAAAATCAAGGGCCTCTGAAAAGTTTCATATCGCTTCCTCACGATGTGGATGTATAATCTGCTGTAACCAGACTTTCACTGCTGGGCAGGAGCATCGTGTTTCACAGCTGTGTTGTTATGGAAGATTATAGCTCACAGATGTGATGCCATAACTATAAAGTATCATTAAACAATAATGATCAAAAAAGAGCGCATTTCCTAGAGGTTAATAACAGAAATAAAGTGGGCAGAAGAGCGGAGGGTCCGCAATACAGCTCAAGACCTCTTAATCTAGTTAATATCTATTTAATTAACGTGAGTGCCACACTACAGCAGGCATTACAAATATAAACCAGGATGAAATTACAGAAGTACTTACATCAGAAATAAGTGTTTCAAATCAAATTGCTCAAAACTATTTTAGCTGTGCTGGTGGAGGCTGGAAATCTGGATAAATATCTGGGTATTTTTCTATTTAAAAAAAAAAAGGAGGAAACTCAAGACTATCAGTAGGATATGTCCTAGATTCTTAGAACTATTGATACAACCTTTAGCTGGAGCACTTTTTCCTGCTGAAAGCAGTTTGTTTTGTTTGGGTTTTTTGTTTGTTTTCAAATTTACAGTGTAATCAGGTGTTTATGGGATCAAGTTAATGCTGAAATAATAACTTTGAAGATAAAGTTGACTCAATTTTAGAAAGAAACAACCATAACAAGAGGCTTCCAGTAAGTAAAATAAGCATATTTTTTTATTCCCTGCTTCCCTCTGCCCCCCCCACCCCCACAGAACTGAAGGAACTGAAACAGTTGAAAGTTAAGCTCGCTAACCTGAATTTTAAGCAGCTATGGGTCAGGTTTTCACATGCTTCGAAGTACAAAAGTTCTATTGACTAAAAACTGCAAATGTTGATTGAGCGTAGCCTGATAATAGCACTTGAGCTTTTGGAGTTGGGAGCTCAATAGGTTGGAAAATGGTGCTTGCTTGTGAATATTTCATGGGATATTTGCTTATTGCTTCTGTGACCATTTTGTATTTTTGCAGTAGTGCTGCTAATGGAGCCTGCAGTTTGGGTTTTTCAGTGTAAATGGATATGTTCAGTATGAGATTTCCAAGTGTAAAAATAAGTTGTTAAACCTGTAGTTCTTTTAGCATTTAGGAAATGGAAGAAATAATTGGAGGAGTTGTTCAGTTTGAGCGTAAAATACAAGTGAAGTAAATATATAGATATATGAAATAAAATTGAAATATGGAGTTAAATATTTAAGCCCCATTATAAATGGAAAAGTTACTGTGCATGTGTGAAGTTGTATTAAGAGCATGATGCTTTACTTATAATGGGATTTTCCTAGGTACTTAATAAACTTGACAAAAATAAATAGTCCAATACTCAGAGCACATATCAAGGTGCTGACCCTGCACAATTTTCTGTGTCATTAATCTTTCTATATTATGAGGACAGAAGTTTACTTTAGTGTTTGGGTAGTGAAGGATGTCTCTGCATTTGGGGTTTGGTAACCAAGCAGAAAATTGAGCTAGATCCAACAGGCTTTTCATTTCCCTTTCTAAGGGAGATGATAGAGTATCTTGAGGCACTAATTACAATTAAAAAAAAAATAATTGATATAATCTAGAAAAACGGAGATATACACAGCATATCACAATGTTTTGATGACCTCACTAACCCCTCAGCCTCCATTCTTGTGGTTAGACTGGTGCCATCATGGTGTGTACGAGTGCGGGTATCCTTACATCTCGGCAGGAACAGCAAGCCGTACGTACGCGTACTAAGGAAATGCTTTGACCACATAACCACGACTACAGAGCTAGTTGTTTCTGAAATGCTGCATATGTATGTTGACTCAACTCCTCATGTAGTTTAACTATTTAAATGTTACCTAATCTGCATTTGCAACCTTTTTCTTTTTAGTTCTTTCATTGAAATGCATCATTTGCTGTGCTACAACTTGTGGATGGTGGTTTTACTCTCGCTAGAAACTTGTTAAAGATTTGCTGTCTTAGTGCTTTGTCTTATATTTTTCATGCTCTTATTTGATTTCAAAGACCGTCTTTGAGAACAGGTTTTTTTTTTGTGGCACAGCAAGAGGGTGATAAAGGATTACTTGATTTTAATTATGGAATTTATGTCAAGTAATAATTTTCAGCTAAGCAGCTCAATTTGTCATGGGTTATATTAAACATTTAAGGAGAGTTTCTCTCATTATGTGAAACTACTGCTCGATTTGTTGATTCAAAAATAGCTGTGCTGTAAGTCAGGTTGTGAATATAAACTAATGCTATGCAAAACTCGGTGTGTGTTCTCTTATGTATTCTTTTAAATCAAGCTTGGTTCAGTTTAGCTGATGTGTTGAATATGAAAAGATTAACCAGAACATGTCACACTTGTCCTGTACTTTGTTGTGCAGTCTCAGCTATAAAGGCTTAAATAGAGGTTCAAGTTGTGCTGGTGTAACTTCTTTGTGTTAACAAACTGTCAATCATGACATATATGCCTAGCTGACACTGGGCTTCTTCCAGTTGGTACCATTTTTCTTTTGTATAAATCTGGGGCATGACTGCAAGTGTCTTTGCTTTTATGAAAACAGGAATAAGTGATGAAATCTGTAGTAATTCATATCTTAGTTATTTTGGTGCCAGCCATGTGAGTAGACGAACTGCAGAGTGTGTTTTGACTCTTGGTCACAAATCAAAATGATGGTGTCCCTGTATCCCCATCCCTCCCCCTGAAAATGGGGCATGCAGTCTTGCACCAAATAACTGAAAGCATAAATGATAACCAGATTAGTGTGATTGTTTTCTTTGTAAGCAAGCTCTTGGTAACTGTGCTCTGATAGCCATGTGGCGTCAAAAACTGTTCTGTGGGATGCCAAATTCTCTTGCTCAGTGTTGCAGTTTCCTGGAGGAGTAGATGTGGCAACAGGATGTTGGTAAAGAACAGGAAACTACTTGAATTTGCTACTTATGCCATGTAAATAAAGTCTCATTACTGGTCTATGTGTAGTAATTAGTGTCTGCTATTGACAGGAGTTCTGTCATCAGTAGCAGAATTTGAGCTATGATCTTTGGGGGGCTGCACTCTGATACTGTGGGGTAACAACTGGGACACAGACTGGTTAGGTGTTCCTTAAAATACTCTGAGATTTGACAGCTCCAGCAGGCTTTCCTGTTCAGGGTGGCCCTTTACTAGTACTCAGCTCCATATCAGTTCTTCTGACGTGCTAATTTACTTGAGCTCCTTCTAGCTCTAAATGTCTGAGCAGGCAGTGTCTGGGTGTTCTGCAGTCAGAGCCAAGGGCCACTGCAACCAGAAATGCTGAACAGACCTCAGCTTCACCTTTCTGCTGGTTAGATGTGGATGAGCCAGCTTTCCCTTCCAGTCCAAGTGGAAATGTGGTTTAAAAAGGGGGGAGGGGGGGGGAAAAACTATGTGCTTTTGAGCCATTAATGAAAAGGGAGAGGAATTGTCTTATTTGCTTTTAGCAGAGATTTTTTTTTCCTCTCCTTTTTCTTAATAGGAGTCCAGGGCACAGAAGCCTCCCACATGCAGCCATACCCAACACCAGCTTTGGGGTTCTGTCCCTATGCATTTAGGAGTTTCCTGAGGTTGCAGACTCATGACCAGGATAGCCACTTAGGAATTCCTGCTTTGAAGAAAGGAAAAGTATGAAAGCTAAACGTGCTGTAGAGCTTAGGCCATAGTGTATTGAGTGGTTAAGGTCTTTGTTGTCTTAGAATTGCTTATGTCTAGGACAGGCAGCAAATGCCTAAGCAGTCAACTGAGCTTGTGCAGTGCTTTCTGACTGGTAAACTTATTTAGCTTTTTTACATGTTGGGTTTTTCCATCCAAAGGGGCTGGTGGGTCCTGATGTAACACTGCAAGACTGACACTGGGAAACCTGGGGAGCCAGAGGTCTGGGTGTCATTGTGCAGTGACAGATCTTTTTGATGAATCTGTAAGATGAAAAAGTTAGCTTTTTTGTCTCCTGAATGTCAGCTAGGAAAAGGCATCTTAATGTACCTCCAGACTTGGTTAATCGACTAATTGTGAGTACAAATTATTATGTGGTCTTAATGCATTCACTTCAATCAATAATTCAGTATTAATCATGGAATTTTTTTTCAAGCATTTATAAGTCTCAGTTGACTGCAGCCTCCTTATTAAAGCAGATTAATCTCTTACTTAGAAATGTTCACTCACAGTTACTGATCCTATAGTGTATTCTTTTTCATAGTACAGATACAATTTTACTAATACCTCTTCACTCTTGTCCACAACTGTTTTTTGCTAGTAATTCACACCTTCAGTTTCTTCAGAACAGCTCAATAAAATGTCTGTGCATTCCTTCTGCATGCCACTTATTTTTGATGAAATACATATTTGATTTGACAGTAAAACATTTAAGGATCTTAATGGTCTAATTAATACTCTGTATCCACTTCTGTCTTGTGTATTTTGCTCTTTGTTATCCTGCTGCTCTTTTTTCATGTCCTCGTGCATTTTTTATCTGAAAAATTTCAAGCAGTCTTGAGAGAGCAGTCTGTTAGAAGCCTGTTCTTTGAATATTCAGCAACTCTAACGAAGATTTGATTAATAGACCCTTCCCTCCCTATCCAATCTATTTTTAGTAATTTAAAAGTGAGTTTAATTTCTTGGGTTGTCGTTTCTTGTGTATGTGCAATTTACTTAGGTGGCTTTCCTCCCTCCTTTAAATGTACCTGATATGTAAGTTTCATGTTGCTTGAGGACATCTTGACAGTTTGGGAGAAATAATGTAGAAATTAATTGGGAGCTCTGCCTTAGCTGAGGGAGCAAAGATGGACTGTCTTTGGTTCTGTTAAGATATAATATTGTGTGATTAGGATAGGAGGATAAGTGGAAGAAAACTTGTAAGCACATTGTTACCACTTCTTACCCTGTTTCAAGAATCTCCTGGCATAAGAGACTATTTTCATGTGTAAGTACAAGCCACTCAATCTTTAAGAGTAGAATGAGGAGACAAAACTTTGCAGAGGTGGTCTAAGCACTGTGGGAAAGGGGATATCCTTCCCCTTCTCTCTGGAATATAACATTATGGCTGTACCTCTTTTTTTTTTTTCTGCTTTGTGCCACTTTAAAGAGAAGTCTTTCCACAGAAACTGTTTTAATCTTCTGTCTCCCTTAAGGCCACATACAGAAGCCACCAACATTTTGACTAAGCAGGCTGGACTCCCTGCAGAGCCAGTTTGTGCACTTGCTAAAAGAATTGTTCTTGAGCAACTTAAGGCCTTTCCTCTCTCGAGGGCATAAGAACTATGGACTCCTAAACACTGAAAATCCTGATTGTGTCTAGTCCTTTTCTCCTCCCACAGAGAGAGCAGATTTTGTTTCCACCTGATGGGTAGACCAAAAATATTTTTGCTTTTCATATTCACTTTGAGGTGTAGCCCAAACTAGTAAGGATAGACTCTTGGTGTGGGAGATGTGCCAACCACTATTTATTTATCGATTTCTTTTTTTTTTTTTTTTTTTTGTTTCATGGCTTGCATAACGTGGTGTACCTTGGATTGGCTGCCTGCCCACCGTGCGTAAAGGGGTGGCAACTGTCAACAAGCCTGGCAATTGGGTGGCTTTGCATCCTTATGCCTTACCCATTCAGCTGTATAATGATTATCTTTCTTCTTTTGCCATGTCCCCCCTCAGACACTGTCTAATGAGACAAGCCATAATGAAACTATTTTAGCACTGGGAAGATCTGCAAAGGAAGTCAAAGGTTGGCACGTGCTTTCCTGCTCATGTCTGTCTTTCTGGAGTATCAAGGCAAACACTGAAGCTTTCTGCAGGCATAGGAGTTCTTAAGAGAAAATTCCTAATGCCTAGTTGTTCAATAGAAGTGTTGCAAGGGTGGTTTGGGTTTGTTTTGGGTTTTTTTTTTGTAGTTTGTGTAAACAAGGCATATACAAACCTGCTGTTAGAAATAGGTGCAATCAAATAGTTTAGACTTGCCCGTGTTCTGTTGACAATTGAGGATCCCAGATCAGGGCTTCACTACAAACAGAGCCACAGAATCCAACAGTGTTTTGATGGACGGTGATTCTGAATCTTTTCTCTCTTGGTGACAGATGGGTGCATCCTCTTCCCCAAGTGCTTCACAGTTTCTTCTCAATTTCATCCTGCTTTGTGCTCCACTAAATAGTATTGCAAGTATGAGAATTCTTACTAAAAAGCCTGTAGCAGAGAAGGGCTAAAATCCTGGTTCCCAAAAAAGCTGATACTGCAAGCTATAAAATTTATATGAAGCTTCCAGGTAGGATACATCTGTTAAAATATTCCCCTAATTTTATATACTAGGGCAAATGAAGGAAAGCGTTAGAATATGCCACTAATACGACAAGTTAATGCTCTAAAATTTCCTGATTTGAAAATAATGAAACCCCTGTGGCAGCAGCTTACATATGTGCTGTTGTTTTGCGAGAGTCACTGTCACTTTACTTGGTTAAATTTGTTTCAAGGAAGAAACCCCTCAGTACAGTTGTATATGCTGGCAGGGTTTAAAAGGCCTTAATAATCTTGGGATTGGTTTACGTCATTTGCAGTCCTAGTCATGTCCTTCTAGGTGGTCTTTCATGAGCCAGTCCAGCACATCATCTTCTCCTGAATCACAGTAAAATTATTTTCCTCTTGAAGAAGAGGAAAATAAAGTAGAAAGGTTGTGCCTGGGATTCTCTCCTAACCTTTATTTTCAATGTAAGGATTTTGGAGGCTGCAGATGGATGCCACTTTGTAGACATTTGTGTGAGAGATGCCCTGTATTGCCCCAAACATTTATTTGGCTGCAAGTCTAGAAGATGTCAGCTCTTAAAGCATTCCAATTACCCTCAGAGCTGCTTTTAAAACAGTCATCCTGGCTTCCTCAACTGGGTATCGAATGGACGGTGAAATGTCTTCAGAGGGAGTGGAATGGACTTGAGCAAACATTTTGCAAAGTCTGACTCCATATGGATCATTTTTTATAATGTACATAAATAGTACATTAGCTCTTTCAAATTGCTTTCTAAATGAACTGAACCAGCCTCAAAGGAAAATACATCACAGTCATGCTCTGTGTGTTAGAGCTCTTAGAGTCTGACTGAATTCAAAGGTTAGTAACATCCCCCACACAAGCTTTTTCTGGCACGTATATGTCGGAATTAAGATCTTTTCCGGAGTGTTACGGAGGTTATTTTGTTTTGCACAGCCTTTGCTAACGTGTTTACAGGTAGTTCCTTAGATCTGGAAGGGAAAGTCTTCTAGATGGCTTGTGAGATCTTTCAAGGAGGTGGACTGGCTTCTGGAAAGCAAACCCTAGGATGGTGAATGGCCCATTACAAGCAATTTGATGGCATTGCAAATGAGATTTACGTGAGAATTAAACTGCTCTGGTGCAGTTGATGCTGAAAACACACTCCTCTCTCTGATGTTTATTAGATTTTATGAACTGATCTTTTCAAATGGTTAGTTTCTCCTTCTCCAGAGTATAAAAGTGTCCTCAGGATCTGGATACTTGAAGTAATAAAGCAAGACTCTTCCCAAGAAGATGGGAGGTAGGATAAAATTAGGGGTAGAACCAAAGTTGCATATTGTCTGTGGCAGCCGTGGCCAGATTTCTGTGGTGAAAGGGGCAGGATCTGCGGCAAGCTGGAAATTCCCCGGCAGCTGAGCAAAGTTTTAAAATGCTTGGCGTTGAGTTAGGTATGGAAATGAATAATCAGTGTTCCTTGTGGAGGCCAACTGTGGCACTGCACTGAGTTCCATGCTGTCACTATGTATTTAATTCTCGGTGTAATGCTTAATTTCTTATTGAAAACAGAACTCTTTGTAGAAGCTGTTACAGGGAAGTTCCCCAGAGCGTGGGTGCAGGTGGGGCTTTTTTTGGCACTGAGGTAGGTGTTAATTGTGGTTTGTGATTGAGGGAGAAACATACTTAGTTGTTTCTGCCAAGATGGGTAAAGAAGGAAAATAGTTAATATTGACCTTTTTCATTTTAACCAAGATCAGTGTGAGCAGCAGAGGCTTGTAAAGCCTCTCAGAAGGGCTCTTGAATTTCTCAAGCGGGGAAGGAGTGAGAGATGCTGGTGGTGGCCATGTTCTGCTGAGTCACTTCTTGTGGTCTCTGCTGTGGTATAATGGAAGCCAGACTTAGGCTCTTAAGTTTTATCTTGGAGGGGGGAAAACTCAGCCCATCATGAATGGGGGCTATGCAGCCTTTTCTGGCACACAAACACTGTGGGCAGATGTGTGTGTGTGTGTGTGTGTTACAAAGCTAGTGCTGGCCATTTCTGTGACTTCTATGGAAAAAACAAACTGAATGTCAGACTGACTACTCACTGCCTGGTGCTGCCAGAACGGTCATGGACCAGCGGTCCTGTGCCGTCACTGGGGCTGAGCGCTGTGGTTTGGCAATAGTCCCCACTGGGGAAAGTGGGATGTGAGAAGTCCTGCAGGAAGGTGAGATGTTGTACCTCTGAGCCCTTGGCAAGAGCTGAGTAAAACTTACTCCTGATCTGAGACTGTACTCCGTGTCTGCCATTTCAGTCTTACAGCAGGGAGTTTGCCACTGCCTGGTGAAGGAGAGGTGTACGGCAAGGGGAGTGACAGCAGAATACAGACATAAATATCATCCTGCTTTGTTTCATACAAGTTGCCTTTCATTGTGCACTTGAATTAACTTAGTAGGACAGCAAGCTAGCATGGGGGGAAATGGAATAACCTTTTTTGTCACTGTGGTATGTATTGTATGTTTTTTAACAGCCTGAAACCTTGGCTGCTCTCAGGCACACACTTGAAGAATATTTATCTCCACAGAGTTCTTTTTTCTTTAAAGCTTTTGTTCTTTTCCATAGTTCTGCCAATTTGGTCTGTACTCCAGCATTGTTTAATGGGTATTATCTGTTAGGTTTTGATTTGGCTTTTTATCCTTTGAAACATCATGTTGGGATCTAAAATGGAGCTGCTTTAAAACTAAACACTAGGATATGGTATCTTGGTATGTTTGGGATTTTTTTTTTGCTAGGGTTGTCAAAGTGGCAACCACATTAAATGAATTTCTGTGTCCTCTGAATATGGCCCGTGATGAATGCGGTTAAAATCCCATGAGAAGTCCTGTAGGTCCTAACTGTACATTTACTCCATAAAATAAGCAAGGAGGGCTGTGCTTGTGGAGAGCCACAGTTGACTTTGCCTCATGTTGTTTTTTGTGGTGCTTATGGGTGCTGTAGGCAGGAGGAGAGGAGGTAATTTTAGCTTGATTAGCAGCACAGAAGGGAATCAAGATGACTGCGTTGTAAATGACTGTGGGATGAGATCGATGAGAGTAGTTTATTTCCATGAATCTAAGTGGGTGTTCTAAGCAATTTAATATTTCTTTTTTTTTGTTTGTTTGTTTTGTAGAGAACCCAGAATGTTAATGCATTTGGTCCTTGAAATCCTTCTGTGGTTGCAATTCTGGATACTTTAATGTTGTTGCATGGTGGTTGTTTTAAATGAACTCCAGGTGCTTGTGTGTTCTGTTCCTTAGCAGTTCCCTGTTGCTCTGCTCTCTGTTACCTGGTCAGCACCAAGTGGCCAATGAATGATTCTTGGTACTGGACTCTCAGTTTTTTCTCCTACTCACCTTTGTTTATATTCTGGAGAATGTTCAAAACTGTTTATGATTAAACATTGCTCAAATAGCCAGATGAAGATTTATTGACACAAAGGAGGCTGGGATGAGGGAGTGGCTGGCTGGTCATCTGTGTCCACTTGCAGCTCATGCTGGTGTTACTAAAGGTGTACACGTGTCTGCACCATGGCTGTGCTGTGTCGGGTGGCTGCTCAAAAGCACGGTGGCAGGGGCCTGATACCTGTCAGCAGTCTTGTTTCCTCTGTATGGTACAGGAAAAGCTCAAGCAAGGGTGTGTATGTAGGTGATGTGCTCCTTCCTTTGGTGCTTGGGGTTCTGGAAGCATCTCATGGCTCTTGAGCAGAGGACCACGAGTTTTCCCTCAGCAGGAGAGGCTTGCACACCACTGGGGAGAAAAACATGACAGCAGGGTTATGACCTACAGGAGTTTTAAGCTGGGATCCTTCTAAAAAAGGCACATATCCTTTAAAAGACAATGTTGTTATGGCAGACAGGGAGGTTTAAAATGGAAGGTTGGAAAGTGAGCACCATCTAGGAAAATAAATTAAAATGAAAATACAGAAACAACAAGAGTTAGGGGGAAAAAACCCCAATATTTCTTAACCTAAAATAATTTGCTCTTAGCTACATACAAACCAGAGGTATTAAATAACCATTTAGATTTTGATGGAGTCTGCATGCAGCATGTTGGATTTTATTTTTAAAATCACAGACATTGATAATTTTCATGCTTTAGGAAAAAATCTAAACCACAGTACTTACAATAAACTAAAAAAAGGCAAACCAACAGATTGACCAGCCTAAAATGGAAAGGGATTTTTGCCGTTGTAAGACTCTATAATAAAAGTGAGATTCACACACAATGTTGCACATAATTTACATTTTCTCTGAAGAACAAATATTTATTGGCTGATGAAGAAATAGTTGATAGGATCTAGACCTCTACAGGCTAGAATACTTGATTGGAGCAGCAGTGGAACACGGGCCCTTGTGTGTTATATCGAGTCTCTTAACTACCATTTTTATGTGTACAACCACACACACAACAAAATAACATAATAGGCTTGCTGTGTGTTACAGATGATATCAGACGCCTGCAGTGCTGATAGTGAAACTTTCTGGTGCTGGCAGCCAACTTCATTTAAATAAAAGCATCGTCTGCTCTTTGTGCCAGCCCACTTCATCAGTGGCAAACTTTCACATCAAGTTTTTTGATGTCAGGCCACTCGTTCTGTCACTTAAACACCTCCCTGTTCCCATGCTTCAAAATAAACAGCAGCTTTATGATTAATTTTAGATCTTTATGGAGAGCTTGGTGAATGTTCTCCGCAGGTAGGTAGCCGTTGAGATCGCTGGGGATGCTACTGCAAGGTTCTTTCTCCATTGTCATTATACTGAGAGGCACCATGAGATAGGCTTTAATTAACTGATGGAGTGGTGTTGGGTTAAGATGTGGCTTACCATATGACACACAGAAAAGTGCTCACTGTATCTTAAGTTTGCTCAGTGACATGAAGTTGTTTATAGTCAGGGCTACACCAGGGGAACAGAGCAGCTTCTGTAATGGTGTGGTAGAAGTGGTAAATTCACCTTCGTGAGACTTCAGAAAAACAAAACCAAAACAAAATAAAGCTAAACCAAAACAAAAAAATCAAACCAAAACAGAAGCAAAACAAACAAACAAAAAAACCCCACTCAACCAATATTGATTAAAAGACAGATATCACAGATGCTGCAGACTAATTTATATTGATGTAAAATTGCATCTGATTTTTGTGGGTGTTGGTAAGACCTTCTAGGCGCAGATGTTTAGCACTTTGGCAGGCTTGAGTTAGAACTTGCAATGCTTCAGACTGGCTGGGCTCCATGTAATCTGCCTTACATGCTGCTGAACAGCAGCTTGCTTGTTTTTAAAGGAATAGGAGCACTCGGGAGGGGAAGTGGAATTTGTCTTCTGATAGCGAGCCCTGTGCCCAGCACTCCTGGTTTGGAGTGAATGGCATATTTTGAAGCTGACTCCGGTGTTTTGAAACGTGAAGCTAAGTTATAGCACCACCTCTTTGTTTCTCTGTGCCTGGTGGATGGGCACCAAGGAACTATCAAGTTGTCTTGGCATGTGTGTTTAAAAGGTGGGCTTTGTTGTGGGCTTTAACAGAGTCCCTGGTCAAAGAACCACAACTCTGCATTAATAGCACTTGTCAGAAAAGCCCATTAATGATACTCTTGATTATACCAAGGCTTGGTTTCTGAGATCATTTTACATATTTGTAATCTGTCTGGAAATAATTGTCAGGGGTTTTTTTTCTGGATCAAATTTTAACTGAAGTGTTTATAGTTGGGGTTTATCTATGTTTTAAATAGAGAAGTGAGTTAATCCCTAGTCAGATGTGGATTGACCAGTGTTCCACTGAGTCTGTAAATAAGTGGTGAAAATGATGGTATTTCCAGAATATCCTTCAGCTATTTTTTTTTGCCAGTGTTCAAGTGACACTGCTAGGTGGCTTAACAATGGTTTCTGCTGGAGAAGCTTCAGAAAGGTCGCTTATGAAACCGCACCTTCATGGCCCTTTGCACTCTGATAGCTTTCTGAAGGAGATTGGAGCAGCTTCTGGTAGTGGTTTTTTTTGGCTTTGGACCAAGCAGGATTACTGTGAGACCCATTCTGCAAAGCTGAGGATAGTAGAATCTGGAAAAGACCTGTCCATAATGTGAACTTCCCAGGCAGGGTGATGACTTGGGAGGAAAATACCCACCATTCCTGCTGGCTCTACATGAGCTAAGTGAAACACCTTTCTCAGCAGTTTTGGTGATTTTTCCTGTTCTTCTGAGACTCTATTTGTGAATTTATTCGCTGGCCTTCTTGTGGTATTTTGTTACACTGAAAAAAATGGCAACTTACAGTTGTGTGGGTTTTTTTTTTTGCTTTCCTGCACTGTGCTGTACTCCTCAAAGGGGAGAATCTGGAAGTGAAGCTGTCCTGAATGTGTCAATTTTCAAAGAGTAAAATCAGAACACTATTAAAGAGATGTAAGGGATGTAAAAAAAATAAAAATACAGCTCTTGATTCTTCACTACTAATTATCTAGTGTGAAACAGCCTCAGATGTTCTCACTTGATTGAAGAAAATTAACTGTTTCTGTCAGTGGTGTTTGATCAGTTTATCAGTTTGCTCTGTGACAGCAGTTTAAGGGTTTGCTAGATAAGAAATTGTAGGGAAAACGTGTAAAATAAAATGATTGTTGAAGTTTGACAACATGGTATCATAGTACAAACTCTCCTGAAGGTTTTGCTTTTAACACCTAGTTGTTGGAGCCTCAAAAAACCAACCAACCAAAAGGACTTGTCGTTTGTGTGCTTTTAAAGATGATGTATAGAGACCAAACTAGCATTTTGATGTTCTTTGGTTGAGCTTCTGGTAACTTTTCCTTTTTAGCCTTCCTGATCAGCCTAGGGGTGTTTAAACTCTTCCCTCTCCAGCACCTCCTTGGCTTAGTTTCACTTGCTGCCTTTTCCTGGGATGCACAGCGGCAGAGAACTCACCGTTTGTCAGCACGGCGAGGTGAGATGTCTGCAGAGACTGGAGGGACTGACGAAACTAGAATCATCCTTGTGTGTGTCTGTGTTCACATTGCTGGCAGGGAGAGGAATCCCAGAGTTTGCCCAAATTTTCCTGTGAACATTGGCTGTCTTCAAAGGAGTTTGCCAAAATACCTATTTGAAGATCTGCCTGGGTGGAAGTGTTTCTCAATGTGTTAGAACCCTGATGAAATGGCATAAAGGGAAGCCCTGTGCAACTGAGCTCAATAGAAACATTCATTACAGCTAATTTACTTGGTGCTTTTAAGAAACATAGCTATTCATAAGTTGTGGTTTTGCCTGATGCTGTTGGTAGTATTTGTTTTAAATAGATACACTTGCCTGCACATGCTCTTTGCCCATCTGAAATCTCGTCTGGGTGTGTTGGAAACCTTGTTGCAAACATGGTAATCTGCAGTGTTAGGCAAATCCCAGTGTAACCTGTAGTGCCTTTTCATGAAGGAGGAAAAAAAAAAATCCTTCACAGTTCCAGCTAAACAGTAGCAAGGAGCATAAGGGGGGGGGGGGGGGGAAAGGTG
>JANHGN010018869.1:48138-61067 GCA_024605025.1 Megaceryle maxima | reverse complement strand
GATCTGTGTTGAGGAACAAAAAGAAAAAAAAAAAAAAGCACGCGGCCGCAAGGGGAAAAAGAGGGGGGGGGGGGGGGGGGGGGGGGGGGGGGGGGGGAAATCTGTGATAAAGGGCAGTTTTACTTTTTTTGAAAGCATTGTCCTTGTTCAACCATCTTGCTGCATTTGCTTTTCCCAAGGACAATCAGTGAGTAAATTCTGGAAGCATGAAGGTACTAAAAAGCACTTATTTTGCAACATAGGGAGCCTGTGTATCCCATCTGAGTCAACCACAAACCCGCTCCTGCAGAAGTGACCTGCTGGTTGCTATGGGAGAATTGCCATGGGTACAGGACTGCGGGAGACACTTGTTGGAATGCAGAAAACATTTTTGGTCTTTCGTTGGTCATCTTCCATACAGCTGAGTGACTTTGGGTTTTAAAATAATAAGCTGAATCAAAAAAAAAGTGACTTTTCCGTTTCAGGAACTTCTGAAAATTTCCAGCCATAGAGCAGAGGCATGGTGGCTGATGTGATTTACCTGATAAAGACCAGGGCTTTTCTCAAAATGAATGAATTGCATTTCATTTTCTGAAAGGAGAAGGCAGTGTTTGGATCATGTGGTGCTTAAATCTGTGTCTGTGGTTACATGCTCTGTTGTGCTTTTTTTTTTTAATCTGTTATAAATCTGCAATGATTTTGCCTGTACCTCCTCCTTTCCTTCCTCCCCTTGATACTTGTCCCCTCCACCTCCTCTGTTGTTGGTGCTGGTGCTTATGTTGCCATGTGGAAGGCAAGATAAGAGATCTGATCTGCCTGACAACTTAATCCCAAGAGAAAAAGAAATTACTTATTGCAGCTACCTGGTTTAACTTGCTGTGCAATGGTTTGGGTGGTACTATTGGTGTGAGGGTGACATTGAGAGGAAATGGCTGAGGGGAAGGAATGCTGGGGGGGGGCAAAGGAAATACCTCTTAGGCAGAGAAACAGATTTAGATTGTGTTAAAATAAACCTGTATGAGATTGAGATTGAATGGCTATCTCTTTGGGGAGATTATTTTTAAGGCAGAGGAAACCAGTGGGCCATCTATGTGAGCAGCAGTATTTTATCCAGTTACTCATCCCAGTGAGTCCAGTGTCCAGGAAGGAGGTGGTTTTCCAGCTTAGTTGGAGGACTTTCAGGGAAAGCATGGAAGTTCCTTCTGGCATTCTGGAATACTATTTTCCTACTAATTCCACTGGATTGGGTATGAGGAATTGTTGGTTACCTCAGTGTTGAGTTGGCCTTTACTAAAACCAGGTTTACATTGGCTCTAGTGCAGGAACAATGCCCAAGTGGTTAATGTCCGAGACCTCAGTACTCTGAAGCTGAGCTACTTGTGCATCTGGTGTAACAAGGCAATAAAAACAGTTGCTGGTACTTTTTCGGGTAAAAGTTCCCAACAGAAGAAAATGAAAACTCATGAAGTGGAAGTAAAACCACTCTCTCTTGAATTCAACTAATTATTTCAAACCTGAGCTCACTCACATATGCACCCAGACAATTTTAGTTCAGTCTCAGCTGACACATGTACTTCTTTGTATATCTGCAGTGTTGAGCACGACAGTATATATTAAAGTGATTGTGTTTACAAAGCATGCAAGGCAAGTGATTTGTGAGCTCAGGGTAGCTGGGAGGTTAGAAGCCAGTCCTGATCTAAGCTCATGTTGTGATTTACAGAATTGTGATGACCAAACATTTCAGTGGGTCCTTTGAGCAGTGATGGAGGTGGCTAGACTCTTTGATTTGCAGATGATCTCAGTACTTTCTAAATCTAGTTTTCCTTCAGTTACATTAAAAACTCCATAGTTGAATTATATAGGTTATTAGCTTTTCCTCTAATCAAGCAATAGTGGGTAATACCTGAGGCGTTTTTGCAGGGAGCTCAGTAGTTTATTTCCTTGTCCTTCTCTCTGGCAGCGTGCTTGTTTTGCTTGTCTTCAGACTGAGTCAATTCATTACAGGAAGAACAAACGTGGATTCTGGGCTTTGCCTTTTGCTTATCTCTCCATGAATGCAACAAATGATTTTATCAACTGTCAGGTTACAGATATTTCTCTGATGTGTGTTTGATAAAGGACTTCATGCATATGCCTTCAACAGGGTTTCAGTGTTAAATCTGGTCAGATCAGTGGAGTAATTGAAAGGGAAATAGCAAATGCTGAAAACTTGTTACTTTATGGCTGTGTAACCTCCAAAATGAACCAAGCACTCTTAAAAAAACCTGGCGGTTAGGCTGTCTGTGTTCCCAGCCTAAAGAGATGTGTAAAGAAAAGAATTATAATGACACTTCAATTGCCATGGTGATAGGTACACACTTGTTTTGTAATGAGTATTTAGACTTAAGAGAATAAAATGTATTTGTCTTTGTTCCTCCGGAACTCTTGCTGTAATCTCAGTGCAATTAACTTTTTCATCTGGAATGCAGATAGCACTAGCCAAGTGCATGATATAACTGCCTTCTATTGGTATTTCTTAGTAAATGTTACGTAGGGGGGAGGGAGGAAATCCTAGGGAAGGGAGCATAACAGGAAATGCTGGATGATTTTATTATTATTTTATTAAACTGGAGGAGTGAATAGCACCTAATCTGCGACAGCTCAGACGGCTTTCGGAGCTTGTTGTGCAGTTTTGTGACACTCACTCAAACTAATATTCATTTTAATTCACTTGTGATTGAAAGGTGGTTTTGTTACTCATGTTTTTACCCACCTTGCTGCTTCTGAAAGCTGTAGTTCCAGCAAAATAATCATTTGAGTACAGCACTTCTGATGATTATTCCTATTGGGGTGTAAGAGTCTGGTTTACTTTTGTGAAGACAGAGAAAATTGATTTGGTTATTTTAGTTACTTTAAATATTTTGCAGTGGAAGTGTGATGGTTTCTGCTGGGTAATTCAGTGTGGCTTGCTGTAGAAAAGCTGAAGTTTCAAAGAGTGTTGCTCTCTCTGGGCAGAGTGCAGCATCACAAAGCAACAAATCTTGGTCAATAAATGTTCCCAGCTCGGCTGTTTTGCCGTGGTCACAGCAATTATCAGAGCCTTGTTTTTGAAGAAATGGGAATCTGAGGTAGTTGTTCTTGTCTGGGTTTGCTTATCTCTCCGTGAGCAGACCTTCAGGGCTTAGATATATGTTTAGTTAAATAAAAAAACCTCTTATCTCTTTCTAACCAAATTCAGTTTGATATTGGGCGCACTGGTGCCTAAACTTTCCCAGTGAGTCTTTTATGTTGTCCAAGGCACCTCCTTTCAGACTGCTTCAAAGTATTATGGGAATAGGGAGAGGATTTATGACTTAATGGGAATTTGATTTTCACAGATGTATGCATGTGGTTCTTCCCTTAGCTGATTAGAGAAGATGAAGAAAATTAGCTACAGGGAGGTAATTGTGGCACTTCTCTGTAACGGCTGCTACAGACGGTACCTGCACGTTGATCAGGGCCTGAAATGTTGGTGTTTATCTTATACATTGACTGAAAGGGTGAGAAGTATTTACCTTGCCCTCTGGTAAAATCACATCAGGTACCTTGAAGTAACTGGTAATGGTAATAGCCTGACAAGGATGACTGACTCATTCTCACTTGTGCAGAGAAACTCCAAAATGTTTTTGGAACTTTGTGAATTAATACTGTATTCTTCTGGGTGAACTATATCTAACTGACACAAAACAAGTTGGGTTTAAAGAAGATACAAGGGATGGAAAAAAGCTGGCCTGTGGGGCTTGTTTGGAATCTTTTCCCTTACAAGGGTAGTTGTGGGCACCTTTAGTCGAACTTTAGCTAGTAATGACATAGTTCTGTTTCATCATGACATGTGCTGCTGTAGTTAGAGCTCTTGCTGCTCACCTTTGCTGAATCCAAGGTATTTACTGATTGCAGAGATAACTGACTCATCCTTAAGTTGAGCTACTGTTGCCTCACATCATAGAATCACTTTGGTTGGAAAAGACTTTTCAAATCATCAAGTCCAACCATTAAACCAGCAGTGCCAAGTCCATCACTAAACTGTGTCCCTCAGCACCCCACTTACATGGCTTTTAAATGCCTCCAGGGATGGGGACTCCACCACTTCCCTGGGCAGCCTGTTCCAGGGCTTGACAACCGTTTCAGGGAAGAAATTTTTTCAAATGTCCAACATAAACCTAAACTCCCCTGGTGCAACTTGAGGCCACTTCCTCTTGTCCTATTGCTTCTTCCTTGGGAGAAGAGATCAACCCCCCCTGGCTCCAGGTTCCTTTCAGTGAGCTGTCGAGAGCCAGAAGGTCTCCCTTCAGCCTCCTTTTCTCCAGGCTGAATAACCCCAGGTCCCTCAGCTGCCTCTCACCAGACTTATGCTCTAGACCCTTCCCCAGCTTCATTGCCCTTCTCTGGACATGCTCCAGCCCCTCGATGTCCTTCTGGGAGTGAGGGGCCCAAAATTGACTGCAGGATTCAAAGTGGGGCCTCACCAGTGCCAAGTACAGGGGGGAGATCCCTGCTCTAGTCCTGCTGGCCACACCAGTGCTGACACAGTCATGTGGCAGAGGGAGAGATTTAGACACTGAGAGTCAGTACCCATCAGTTTACAAGTGGCAGGTGCAGCAAAGGGAGATGACGATGCTGGACTGTGTCTTGGAATGAAACCTGGATCTGTGTTACTGGCTTGATTCAAATTGCAAAAAGTGTTACTTTTAATAAAGCACTTCCTACACTGTTTCTTGCTCAAGCTGCAGCTCGCTGGTGCTTGTAACGCAGATGCTACTGGTGCATTTATACCCACAGCATTCAGGAATAACAGGATTTCATGAATTATGGAAAGATAAGGTAGACAAGGATGGTACCGACCTGCTGATGACAATGCATGTGTAACAGTCTACCAACTTTTCTGGTTATCCCCTTTTGCATAATAAACTGGAATGATGCTTATATATAGCTTATGATATTATATATTATGTGTGTATATATATTGCATAATATATAAAGATCACTCTAGGGTTTCTATATACATTTTTGTATATATATATTTTTATATGTGGGTCACCTTGGCTTTTTCATTATTTTGTCACTCCACTTTTGTCACTGTCTCTTTCCATTTTGTCACTGCACTTTTCCACTGTGTAAATGCAGAAACATAAATCCAGCACGCTTTCTTCTCTCCTTTTTAAAACAGCCTTTTCTTGCTCTTATCCAGCAGATCCTGGCAGATCGTTTGGTGATGAACAGCACTTGAGCTGCTCAAAGAAATTGGTGACTGTAATAGCTTCTGTTGAACCTGGAACTGTGTTTTGGCTAATGCATCTCCGTTTCCTTTGCATCTCTGCGTGAAAGGTGCTTTGAGGAGGGGGGAGAGTATCTGAGTTTTATAGACTTATGCAGGGTATGGAGTAATTTTGTTCCGTGTTTTTACCTAACTGTTTTTCCTAAAAACTTTGTCAAGTCTAGTGTTTCCCAGCACTTGATTTTCAGACCTTATGCAGATGAAATGCTTGTGGTCACTGTCACAGTTTCACCATGCAAAGGATGCCTAAGAGCACAGGTTCTATGTTGTCAGTGTGAGAAGTTCATTCAGGAAACTTCTGGAAAATCTGTCTTGTTTAAAACAACCAGAATTGGAGCAACATCTTTTGTATCACTGTAACCATGCGTGGCATGTGTGCTCCTTCTCTTCCCCTTGGTCTCCAATGTATATATAGCATGCATTCAGCAACTGCTGTGGAGTCTGTGAATTCAAGCATGCAGCAGGGAGCCAGCAATCCATTTTCTTTTACCTTCTTCTGCCTGTAATCTAGTAAGGCAAGAATTGTTTCTATGCAGTTTATGGAGGAGGGGATGTGTGCGTTTGTGTGCTTTGTTTTAACACAAACTAAAAAAAAAGCTTTCTGTTCTCACTGCATTGCAAGGTGCCCTACAGAAATGGGAATCCTTTCCCAGAAGGAACTGATGTATGCCCCATACAGAGTTATAGTAGGAACATGATACATGTGGTTTATATGGCCTGGGACTGCAGGATGTACCTATCTGTAGCAGGTTATCGACTAAAACCCAGCAGGTCTGGAACTGAAGCAGGTTGCTTCCTGCCTGTACCAAGACAAAGAGATTTTGCAGACCATTAACTCACCCCTCAAATCAGCTGGAAATTTCAGAGGTGCTTAAAAGAGTTGCCTCTTGAGCACCCTTGGAAATACCAGTTAACTTCATTATGTTTATGTTGAGTGTAATCTGTGCTTTCAGACTGATATCTTTCTCATGATGGAAATGTTAAGTACTAGTAGTAATTGCTATGCATCTTTGATAGGAAACATGCAGTGTGGATCAAATAGTATAACTCAGTTTAAATAACTTGAAATATATACAATAACCTTAAGAAATGCATGTGCAGTTCTGCTTGGGCTGTCTGTCTTGTCCTGCTTATCTTCTGTGGAAGTGTAATTCTCATAGACTTAAATCCAGGGCTAATGTGCCTCACTCCTAAGCAGGACTACCCGATATAATTTGAGTTTATCCTCTTTTAGTTGGAAGGAGGTTAATTATGGGAACAATTATAAAAGCTCATTAAAACTGCATCAAGGTTCAGTGTAATGAAAAGTGAGCTTCCTGTGACAAGGTGATTTGGAAATCATGCTTTCCTGATTTCTTACTGATCCCCTTCCCTGCTATTAGTGCGAGTGTACTGATTTACAGCAGTGTCTTGGGCAGTGCTGTTGTCCCTGTTTGCGTTACCGTGGTGGTTGTGCTAGAGACTGGAGCAATAACATTAGCCCCAGGCACCTTAGCACCCCTGGGGGAGAGGAGGAGTTCTGCAGGAATTTTCAATCTATTTTGCATTGTGCTTCCATTTCTTGGGTCTCAGGTTTTTGCAGCAGTAAAAGCATAAATACAGATAAATTATCTTCAGTGTGGCTTTGCAGGCAGTGTCGATACTGGAAGCTGGCACAGACCAGGCTGCAGAAGCTTACTAAAGCTGTGAGCACCCTTGCGTATATCCAGTCTCTGATCTTTCTGGGACCAGTTCCTTCCAAAATGTCCATGTACGTGCTAGCTGGCATAATCTGTGAAAGCTGGTTCTATGTCCTGGGTTCTGCTTCAGTGGATTGGGAAGCCTGTCTTTCTAAAAACTAAATCACAGCAGCCAACAAATTGTTTGCTTGTGTAGTCAGCCCAGCCTCTCTGTTTCTCTTTTCCCTGTTCAGTCTGAGATTGTGGGTAAGTCACATGGCTGAACTGGATAGCTCTGGGAGGCTCTCCAGTAAAGCTGTGGTAGACAGACTTTTTCAGCACGCATAGATTGGGTTGGTTTAGACTTCAAATTTGAGATTGACTGTGATTTTTGAAAAGTAACAGACTTTGTTAAGATTGTCCATATTTGCTGACTGATGGGATTGTTCTACAGTGTTTGGGGTGCAGGTACCACCTTCTTAGGTCACATTGTTACAGCATCCATAAGTGTAGTAGAGTTGGAATTAGTTACACCATCACCTAGGAGCAGTAACAGGTAGGAGATGAAGAACTTGCTACTGGGTCCCTCTGAAAAGAAAGGCTTAAGTGGCAGTGGGATAGAGTTCCTTACTGGTGTGAAGCTTCTGTGGGGATCTTCTGGCCTCAGTGGTGCTGCAAAACAGCCTTAGGGCTCTGTGGAGTCAGGCCTGCTGAGATCAGAAGCAGGTTGGGATTCCACTGAGCAGTGTTAAACAAGGACTCGTTTGTCCTTGACTGAGATGAGATGTTGAAGAAAGTTGAGCACCTGCTGTTACAGGAGAGAATTCCATTGCTCTGTGAAAAAAAGCTCGGCTTTTTCTGGGGAAGGGCTTGAGAAATGCTGATGCTTTGCCCATACTGGTATTGAGCCTCAGTCCATGTGATCCTCATTGCAAATTTATGTATCCTCTGGTTTCTTTTTGATAAGCATATCAATGCAGCAGCGTGAAATCCAGAGTAGTGGTTCAACAGCCTTGTTTCGGGTTCACCTCAGTAAGCTGTGTGCCTGCTGCTGGCAGACATTGCAAGGCGCGGACACTGCTGAATTGTGTTTGTATTGAGTCTGCAGGGAACCATGTTTAGAAGGGTTAGATAAACACAATTAGGCTGCATTGCCGGCAATGATGTTCTTATTTAATGCATTAATGAGTGCAGGTGGCAGGACCTTTGAAGTGAATTAAATGCAGTGCAAACTCCTCCTGTATGTAGCAGAGCCATTGCGAGTCCAGGCTGCTGAATGCTGAGCCAGCCCGTTTGAGAGATGAGGTGGGAGATGGGAAGGAGCTCCCCATGCCTGAATGATAATTTTGCACTCTTCACAGCAGGTTGCTGAGCATCACCTTATAGCAGAAGTAACTCTGATGGAAGAACCAAGAGCAAGAGTACATTTTTAGAGCTGTAATAGGACATTTCTCTGCACTTCTATGGAAAGCAGAATTAAGATTAGGTGGTCACAAGAATGGATTTACTTGCCACCTTGTTCTGTTACCTGTCAGGACTCAACAAGGCACTGGTTAAAAGAATTACATTCGTCCCAGACCGATGCTTACAGTGCTAGGACACTACCAGAGTCCCTTCATGTCTTCCTCTAGGCAAGATGCTGGAAGCCAGCACAATTACTGTGCTGGCTTGGCCTTTCCCATGGTGAAACCTGGTTTTTATTTCCTGCTGCTTTAACCTTAGAGTCAGTGCAATGATCCCTGGAAAGCTCGTATTGATTGCACATTATTGTCTAATTAAAGCGCAGTAAGAACTGCAGAACGCTCGCTCTTACAGCCCTGTGCCTATTGTAGACACTATAAATTAGAAAACTTTCTGTTCAAATATGGAAAATGTCAGTGCTTATTTCCCTTTGAATTCCCCAGCATCTCCTGAAGGCTACACTTGTAGATGTGTGAGTATATATATTTTTTTTCTTCCTAAAAAATAACTGGGGAGAAGTGTTTCTTAGAAGAAATGAGGCCCTATAGGCTTGCAGGGGCCCTGTTCTGACCCTGCTAGCTATAACCCATGTTGTCTAAAGGGAGGCACTTCTAAATTAATATATTTTAATCCGAAACCCACTAGATGATCCTTTAGCATCATGTGCAGAGATATAAAGGGGTATTAGTTACACAATATGGAGAGGCCAGTCATTAAGTAGTGCTGTCTGGTTTTACCTGGAGGCCGTTTGATGTGCTCTCTCATCTTCATGACTCTTTTGCTCCATATTGCTTGCAGTTTGATACTTTCTAGAAACTTGCATCTTTCTGAGTTATGTGCAAGGAGATAATAAAAGATAAATCTTAGTCCTTGATACAGCAGGAACCCAAGAGTTTGCCATCATAGTTCTGCATCTTGCTTAGTTATTGACTGAATACATGGACTTGGGGAAATCACTTAACTTAGCCAGACCTTCAGCTTGCGTCTGATCACTAGGTGATAGATGACAAACCTCTGTGAATGTACCATAGTGTATGAATGATCAGCTGTTCTGCCCAGGACCCTGGACAGAAAGACATAGAGAGTGGTGGATGTCTGCATTATGAATGAACTGATGGTTCAGTAACTGCATACACAACCATTTAAAATATTTTCAGTATCATGTGAAACTGACTTACCCTTTTCTCTCCCTTACAGATGTACTTTCCGATTCCCTAGCACGGTTATAAAGATCCAGTTCACATCTTTATACCATAAAGAGGAAGTAAAAGAGGAAGCCTCATCGCCTCCCCTTCGGCCACTTTACCCTCAAATATCGCCTCTGAAGATCCACATCCCGGAGCCGGATCTCCGGAGTGTGGTCAGTCCCCTCCCATCCCCCACAGGCACTATCAGGTAAGATGTTAACTATCCAAAGTGTGCTTTCTGGAAACTGCATCTGTGTTCTGACATCAGTCTGTCAGCCCTGGTTGGTTTGGTACACTCAGTGCATGAAATGCCTCATTAAAAATAATTAGTTGAAGATCTCATCCTCAAAGTGAGGGAGGACTGCTAAAAACTGTGTTGTGGTGGCTGGAAGTAGGAGACAGGGCTTTTTGTTTAAGTGTTCAGGGCGAGTGTTAGTTTCACACTATAGAGTTACTAGTCTATCTTTGGCAGTGGAATTAGAAATATCTATCAAGAGCTACCTATATGGATGGAGAAAAAGAAAGCAGGCAAATACTTGCTATGTTAGGACTGCCCGTTTTATTTTTATCTCGGTAATATTCTGTTGTTGCTGGGTGGTGCCGGTGTTATCTGGAGTTAGGGACAAGGGTGGCCATTGGCATGTGGTTTCCTGGGAATAGAAGGAAACGGGGTTAGGATGCTGAGCATGTACTGAGTGGCTCTAGCAATCGGAGGGGACATCCGTGCGAGTATCCTGTTTTCCAAGTTATCTGTTTCACCAATGTGCGATAGAAGTAACCTGAACATCAACTCACTCTCCAGAGGATTTTCTCTCTTTCTCAGCAAAGAGTTGATGTTACGGAGTTGTAGTGAAATCTTTTTTAACATTCAAGTTGTTACTTGAAGTATAATAAATTCTATAAAGTATACTCCTGATATAGAATGATGCATTGGAGTTTTAACATGAGCGAGCCTCAATAGCAAGCGTGAACCCAGTAATGGTAATTAGCCTTTGGTTTGTTTTCTTGTCTGTACGTATGTAAAAAAGGTGTAATACACAAACATCATCTGACAGTTAGCACTAATTCAGAGACTAGTATTCAAATTTATGTGGCTGAGAATGACTTGAGTGTCACAGTGAAGCCAGTTTGGTTTTGCATAGTTTGGAGGCACTTGCTTGTTTGGGTTTTTCCACCCGTCTTGCAGAGCTGCACAGATGTGCAGTGCAGATATTCTAGAAAGAAGGGGCTGGAGGTAGCTGTGGTTTTAGCCCTCTGTTCAGGCACTGCTTTTAGTTTATATTTAACCTTCTCTTTTTAGATGAAGCTTGTTGCTGGGAGGGGAGGGGGATGGTTTCTTTGCCAACATATGGTAGTTAGTTTCCATTCAGTCATCTTGCGCAAAGCAGCACAGTGTGGTTTGTGTTACTAACAGAGGCTGTATCTTTTGACTCTGGCATATGCCTGCAACTGATATTTGACTCCCCGAGAATGTTTCTTTTGCATAAGGAGAAAGTGGAAATAGTAGTGTTGAATTGTGCTCGGCCCCTAACGGAGTGTTTACTAAGGATGATTAATGATTGCATCCGTTTGTCTTGAGCAGAAGCTAATCCAGCCAAGTCTTCAGAAAACCTCAAAAGACATCTGAGGTTTCACTTGCCAAACCCCTTTCATTTCCGAGTTCCTCTTACAGAGGAGGGGCAGACACATTTGTAAACATCCTTGCTCAGCCCCTTCAGCCTTCCCTTCTCCCCTGGCAGGGTCTTGCAGCTCTTGTACCCTGTGGGCCAGGCTTTGGAAAGTTATTTGGATGTTTCTGCCTGCGAAAGGGACTGCTCTATGGGGAGCATGTAGCAATGCATTCTGGCCATCTGGCTTTCAGGGCAGCCCTCCACTATCTTGGTGGTTTCACAGTGGTGGGTGAGGCTGGCGCAGCGTCTTCTCCTCCTTCCCAAGGGCAGGTCTGGGAGGGCTGACAGGGCCTCGGTGTGGGACCCACACTCCTCTCCCATTGCTGGCTTTGGGAGGTGGTTGCATGAGCTGGGCTCTCCTCCTCCTCCCTCTCCCCCTTCTAGTATTTACTTTCCTAATTTGGTGCGTTTGCCTTGCTCCTCCCTGATTGGCCCATGGAAAATTATTGCAGTTTGGAAATCCTGGGCAGGGTGAAATTTCCTTTTTGGAAAGGGGCTCCTGGCCTCCTTTTCTTGCCTCCACCCCAGTGTGGGGCAGGGATTGTACCTGTGCTTCCACTGCCAGACCCAGCCCTGCCCTCCTGACCCCCAGTGCTGCTCTGCCTCCCTGTTTACATTGCAGCTTGCTTCCCTACAGGTTCCCCCCTGCAAGCTTCTGGGGTTTTTTTCCAGCCTATTTATTTTCCCTCTGCAAAGTGCACCGCCTAGAGAGGGAATGAGCTTTAGTTAAACAAAACCAAACCTGCCACCCTCAGCAGCTTTGCAAAGCAAGATTCCTGCTTACTGGCAGGGAGAAATGTGGCCACTGTTTTCTTAGCTAGGTGTTTTATCTCCAGGAGGGGCCATTTGTAGAAGTGGTTTGAATGCTGTTCTACAGCTTTAAGGGAAAATGTTGGTCGGCAGCACACTGTGAGGATTACACCCAGGCATGGCTTATTTCTTCCTGCTTTGAGTTCAAAATTCCTTTAAAAAAAAAAAAAAACCAAAACCAAAACAAATGGGACTTACATGTTCCAAAAAGGAAAAGGCCACTGTGGTTGTAAGAAGCTGGTAGAAGCAGCCTGCCATTTTACACAACATCAGAAAGAGCAGAGTAGCACCAAATCTCTTACCAGCACATTCAAGGCATTGAAATGCTGTGTGAAGCCCATGTGTAGTTTGGTTAAATTCAGCTCTGCCTGTTGGGAGGTGTAACTGATTCACAATTTCTGTAATTGAGACAGTCTTTCAGTACATGGCTTTAAGATTCTGCAGCTTGCCTTTGGAGGATGCTTTTTGGGTGACAGGGGTGACATGAAGTTCCTGACCTGTGCTACAAACACTTAGCTTTGCCTGTTCTTGCAGTAAGCCCCTATCCACATGAATGTGACTCCATATATGTATTGCAGTCTAGTCCCCAGAGTGGTTTGTGCTTGGATTATAAACAGATCTGCGGAGACAAGGTGTGAGGTAGGAGCCTATTCCTGGTCTCAAAGTCATGCTGAGTTGGAGTTTAGATTTACAGTGTTTAGTTTTCCTTTTATTATCTTCCACTTGGTGTTAATAACCCTGTAGTAGTAACTTAACTCAGTTTTCCAAGCACTATCTCCAGCACTGCCCCTCAGGGTTGGGTTTTTAGTGTTTATGAAAATGAAATTGTTTCTTTGTATATGCTTCCTTATTCTGAACAGCATTTGCCTTC